>CM069453.1:13950485-14173058 GCA_035610835.1 Ophiura sarsii
CCTATTAATATATCAATACAGTATTATTTAATTGATAGTGGATTAGTCCTTTTTCGTCTGTGGCTTTGGGGCATCTTGGACAACTTTTGGCATGAGTCTTATACAGTGTATTATTCCTATTCCATTATATTAATATATCAATACAGTATTATAAGAACCGGAGATGTATCTTTAGTGACATTTTAGAGCTTTTGGACCCCGTGTCGTACGTGGAAGGATAGTATACAGAACTTAATTCAACCTTAAATATTTGGTAGAGATAAATTCCACGCGTGTGTTACTAGAACCGGAGATGTATCTTTAGTGACATTTTAGAGCTTTTGGACCCCTTGCCGTACGGAGAAGGGGGGGGGGGGGGGGAGTATACAATTCAACCTTAAATATTTGGTAGAGATCAATTCCACGCGTGTATTACTACAACCGGAGATGTATCTTTAGTGACATTTTAGAGCTTTTGGACCCCGTGCCGTACGGAGAAGGGGGGGGGGGGGGGGGGGGGGGGATATACAGAACTTAATTCAAGCTTAAATATTTGGTAGAGATAAATTCCACGCGTGTATTACTAGAACCGGAGATGTATCATTAGTGACATTTTAGTGCTTTTGGACCCCGTGCCGTACGGGGAAGGGGGGGGGGGGGGGGGGGAGTATACAGAACTTAATTCAACCTTAAATATTTGGTAGAGATCAATTCCACGCGTGTATTACTAGAAATGGAGTAGTATCTTTAGTGACATTTTAGAGCTTTTGGACCCCGTGCCGTACGGTGAAGGGGGGGGGGGGGGGGGGGGGGGGGGAGTATACAATTTAACCTTAAATATTTGGTAGCGATCAATTCCACGCGTGTATTACTAGAACCGGATATGTATCTTTAGTGACATTTATAGCTTTTGGACCCCGTGCCGTACGGAGAAGGGGGGGGGGGGGGGGAGTATACAGAACTTAATTCAACCTTAAATATTTGGTAGAGATCAATTCCACGCGTGTATTAGAACAGGCGATGTATCTTTAGTGACATTTTAGAGCATGTTATACCCCGTGCCGTACCGAGAAGGGGGTGGGAGCCCGGGTGGGAGTATACAGAACTTAATTTAACCTTAAATAATTGGTAGAGATCAATTCCACGCGTGTATTACTAGAACCGGAGATGTATCTTTAGTGACATTTTAGAGCTTTTGGACCCCTTGCCGTACGGAGAAGGGGGGGGGGGGGGGGGGGGGTATACAATTCAACTTTAAATATTTGGTAGAGATCAATTCCACGCGTGTATTAGAACAGGCGATTTTTCTTTAGTGACATTTTAGAGCATGTTATACCCCGTGCCGTACCAAGAAGGGGGGTGGGAGCCCGGGTGGGAGTATACAGAACTTAATTTAACCTTAAATATTTGGTAGAGATCAATTCCACGCGTGTATTACTAGAACCGGAGATGTATTTTTAGTGACATTTTAGAGCTTTTGGACCCCTTGCCGTACGGAGAAGGGGGGAGTATACAATTCAACCTTAAATATTTGGTAGAGATCAATTCCACGCGTATATTACTAGAATCGGAGATGTATCTTTAGTGACATTTTAGAGCTCTTGGACGCCTTGCCGAACGGAGAAGGGGGGGGGGGGAGTATGCAATTCAACCTTAAATATTTGGTAGATATCAATTCCACGCGTGTATTACTAGAACCGAAGATGTATCTTTAGTGACATTTTAGAGCTTTTGGACCCCGTGTCGTACGTGGAAGGATAGTATACAGAACTTAATTCAACCTTAAATATTTGGTAGAGATAAATTCCACGCGTATATTACTGAAACCGGAGATGTATCATTAGTGACATTTTAGTGCTTTTGGTCCCCGTGCCGTGCGGGGAAGGGGGGGGGGGGGGGAGTATACAGAAATTAATTCAACCTTACATTTTTGGTAGAGATCAATTCCACGCGTGTATTACTAGAACCGGAGATGTATCTTTAGTGACATTTTAGAGCTTTTGGACCCCGTGCCGTACGGAGAAGGGGGTGGGGGGAGTATACAGAACTTAATTCAACCTTACATTTTTGGTAGAGATCAATTCCACGCGTGTATTACCAATGATTACTAGAACCGGAGATGTATCTTTAGTGACATTTTAGAGCTTTTGGACCCCGTGTCGTACGTGGAAGGATAGTATACAGAACTTAATTCAACCTTAAATATTTGGTAGAGATAAATTCCACGCGTGTATTACTAGAACCGGAGATGTATCATTAGTGACATTTTAGTGCTTTTGGACCCCGTGCATGCTGTACGTGGAAGGGCGGGGGGGGGGGGGGGGGGGGTATACAGAACTTAATTCAAGCTTAAATATTTGGTAGAGATCAATTCCACGCGTGTATTACTAGAAATGGAGATGTATCTTTAGTGACATTTTAGAGCTTTTGGACCCCGTGCCTGCCGTACGGAGAAGGGGGGGGGGGGGGAGTATACAATTCAACCTTAAATATTTGGTAGAGATCAATTCCACGCGTGTATTACTAGAACCGGATATGTATCTTTAGTGACATTTTAGAGCTTTTGGACCCCGTGCCTGCCGTACGGAGAAGGGGGGGGGGGGGGGAGTATACAATTCAACCTTAAATATTTGGTAGAGATCGATTCCACGCGTGTATTACTAGAACCGGATATGTATCTTTAGTGACATTTTAGAGCTTTGGGACCCCGTGCCGTACGGAGAAGGGGTGGGGGGGGGGGGGGGGGGAGTATACAGAACTTAATTCAACCTTAAATATTTGGTAGAGATCAATTCCACGCGTGTATTACCAATGATTACTAGAACCGGAGATGTATCTTTAGTGACATTTTAGAGCTGTTGGACCCCGTGTCGTACGTGGAAGGATAGTATACAGAACTTAATTCAACCTTAAATATTTGGTAGAGATAAATTCCACGCGTGTATTACTAGAACCGGAGATGTATCATTAGTGACATTTTAGTGCTTTTGGACCCCGTGCCGTACGTGGACGTGGAGGGGGGGGGGGGGGGGTATACAGAACTTAATTCAAGCTTAAATATTTGGTAGAGATCAATTCCACGCGTGTATTACTAGAAATGGAGATGTATCTTTAGTGACATTTTAGAGCTTTTGGACCCCGTGCCGTACGGAGAAGGGGGGGGGGGAGTATACAATTTAACCTTAAATATTTGGTAGCGATCAATTCCACGCGTGTATTACTAGAACCGGATATGTATCTTTAGTGACATTTTAGAGCTTTGGGACCCCGTGCCGTACGGAGAAGGGGTGGGGGGGGGGGGGGGAGTATACAGAACTTAATTCAACCTTAAATATTTGGTAGAGATCAATTCCACGCGTGTATTACCAATGATTACTAGAACCGGAGATGTATCTTTAGTGACATTTTAGAGCTGTTGGACCCCGTGTCGTACGTGGAAGGATAGTATACAGAACTTAATTCAACCTTAAATATTTGGTAGAGATAAATTCCACGCGTGTATTACTAGAACCGGAGATGTATCATTAGTGACATTTTAGTGCTTTTGGACCCCGTGCCGTACGTGGACGTGGAGGGGGGGGGGGGGTATACAGAACTTAATTCAAGCTTAAATATTTGGTAGAGATCAATTCCACGCGTGTATTACTAGAAATGGAGATGTATCTTTAGTGACATTTTAGAGCTTTTGGACCCCGTGCCGTACGGAGAAGGGGGGGGGGGGGAGTATACAATTTAACCTTAAATATTTGGTAGCGATCAATTCCACGCGTGTATTACTAGAACCGGATACCGTATGTATCTTTAGTGACATTTTATAGCTTTTGGACCCCGTGCCTTACGGTGAAGGGGGGGGGGGGGGGGGGGAGTATACAGAACTTAATTCAACCTTAAATATTTGGTAAAGATCAATTCCACGCGTGTATTAGAACAGGCGATGTATCTTTAGTGACATTTTAGAGCATGTTATACCCCGTGCCGTACCGAGAAGGGGGGTGGGAGCCCGGGTGGGAGTATACAGAACTTAATTTAACCTTAAATAATTGGTAGAGATCATTCCACGCGTGTATTACTAGAACCGGAGATGTATCATTAGTGACATTTTAGTGCTTTTGGACCCCGTGCATGCTGTACGTGGAAGGGCGGGGGGGAGGGGGGTATACAGAACTTAATTCAAGCTTAAATATTTGGTAGAGATCAATTCCACGCGTGTATTACTAGAAATGGAGATGTATCTTTAGTGACATTTTAGAGCTTTTGGACCCCGTGCCTGCCGTACGGAGAAGGGGGGGGGGGGGGGGGGGGGGGGAGTATACAATTCAACCTTAAATATTTGGTAGAGATCAATTCCACGCGTGTATTACTAGAACCGGATATGTATCTTTAGTGACATTTTAGAGCTTTGGGACCCCGTGCCGTACGGAGAAGGGGTGGGGGGGGGGGGAGTATACAGAACTTAATTCAACCTTAAATATTTGGTAGAGATCAATTCCACGCGTGTATTACCAATGATTACTAGAACCGGAGATGTATCTTTAGTGACATTTTAGAGCTTTTGGACCCCGTGTCGTACGTGGAAGGATAGTATACAGAACTTAATTCAACCTTAAATATTTGGTAGAGATAAATTCCACGCGTGTATTACTAGAACCGGAGATGTATCATTAGTGACATTTTAGTGCTTTTGGACCCCGTGCATGCTGTACGTGGAAGGGCGGGGGGGGGGGGTATACAGAACTTAATTCAAGCTTAAATATTTGGTAGAGA
Organism: Ophiura sarsii; assembly: GCA_035610835.1. Taxonomy (NCBI): domain Eukaryota; kingdom Metazoa; phylum Echinodermata; class Ophiuroidea; order Amphilepidida; family Ophiuridae; genus Ophiura; species Ophiura sarsii. The sequence continues at coordinate 13,955,229 of CM069453.1, forward strand.
TCAATTCCACGCGTGTATTACTAGAAATGGAGATGTATCTTTAGTGACATTTTAGAGATTTTGGACCCCGTGCCTGCCGTACGGAGAAGGGGGGGGGGGGGGGAGTATACAATTCAACCTTAAATATTTGGTAGAGATCAATTCCACGCGTGTATTACTAGAACCGGATATGTATCTTTAGTGACATTTTAGAGCTTTGGGACCCCGTGCCGTATGGAGAAGGGGTGGGGGGGGGGGGGGGGGGAGTATACAGAACTTAATTCAACCTTAAATATTTGGTAGAGATCAATTCCACGCGTGTATTACCAATGATTACTAGAACCGGAGATGTATCTTTAGTGACATTTTAGAGCTGTTGGACCCCGTGTCGTACGTGGAAGGATAGTATACAGAACTTAATTCAACCTTAAATATTTGGTAGAGATAAATTCCACGCGTGTATTACTAGAACCGGAGATGTATCATTAGTGACATTTAAGTGCTTTTGGACCCCGTGCCGTACGTGGACGTGGAGGGGGGGGGGGGGGGGGGGGGGGTATACAGAACTTAATTCAAGCCCAAATATTTGGTAGAGATCAATTCCACGCGTGTATTACTAGAAATGGAGATGTATCTTTAGTGACATTTTAGAGCTTTTGGACCCCGTGCCGTACGGAGAAGGGGGGGGGGGGGGGGGGGGGGGGGAGTATACAATTTAACCTTAAATATTTGGTAGCGATCAATTCCACGCGTGTATTACTAGAACCGGATATGTATCTTTAGTGACATTTTATAGCTTTTGGACCCCGTGCCGTACGGAGAAGGGGGGGGGGGGGGAGTATACAGAACTTAATTCAACCTTAAATATTTGGTAGAGATCAATTCCACGCGTGTATTATAACAGGCGATGTATCTTTAGTGACATTTTAGAGCATGTTATACCCCGTGCCGTACCGAGAAGGGGGGTGGGAGCCCGGGTGGGAGTATACAGAACTTAATTTAACCTTAAATAATTGGTAGAGATCAATTCCACGCGTGTATTACTAGAACCGGAGATGTATCTTTAGTGACATTTTAGAGCTGTTGGACCCCGTGCCGTACGGAGAAGAGTGTGGGGGGAGTATACAGAACTTAATTCAACCTTACATTTTTGGTAGAGATCAATTCCACGCGTGTATTACTAGAAATGGAGATGTATCTTTAGTGACATTTTAGAGCTTTTGGACCCCATGCCGTTCGGAGAAGGGGGGGGGGGGAGTATACAATTTAACCTTAAATATTTGGTAGCGATCAATTCCACGCGTGTATTACTAGAACCGGATATGTATCTTTAGTGACATTTTATAGCTTTTGGACCCCGTGCCGTACGGAGAAGGGGGGGGGGGGGGGGGGGAGTATACAGAACTTAATTCAACCTTAAATATTTGGTCGAGATCAATTCCACGCGTGTATTAGAACAGGCGATGTATCTTTAGTGACATTTTAGAGCATGTTATACCCCGTGCCGTACCGAGAAGGGGGGTGGGAGCCCGGGTGGGAGTAAACAGAACTTAATTTAACCTTAAATAATTGGTAGAGATCAATTCCACGCGTGTATTACTAGAACCGGAGATGTATCTTTAGTGACATTTTAGAGCTGTTGGACCCCGTGCCGTACGGAGAAGAGTGTGGGGGGAGTACACAGAACTTAATTCAACCTTACATTTTTGGTAGAGATCAATTCCACGCGTGTATTACCAATGATTACTAGAACCGGAGATGTATCTTTAGTGACATTTTAGAGCTTTTGGACCCCGTGTCGTACGTGGAAGGATAGTATACAGAACTTAATTCAACCTTAAATATTTGGTAGAGATAAATTCCACGCGTGTATTACTAGAACCGGAGATGTATCATTAGTGACATTTTAGTGTTTTTCGACCCCGTGCATGCCGTACGTGGAAGGGCGGGGGGGGGGGGGGGGTATACAGAACTTAATTCAAGCTTAAATATTTGGTAGAGATCAATTCCACGCGTGTATTACTAGAAATGGAGATGTATCTTTAGTGACATTTTAGAGCTTTTGGACCCCGTGCCCTACGGAGAAGGGGGGAAGGGGGGGGAGTATACAATTCAACCTTAAATATTTGGTAGAGATCAATTCCACGCGTGTATTACTAGAACCGGATATGTATCTTTAGTGACATTTTAGAGCTTTTGGACCCCGTGCCTGCCGTACGGAGAAGGGGGGGGGGGGGGGGAGTATACAATTCAACCTTAAATATTTGGTAGAGATCAATTCCACGCGTGTATTACTAGAACCGGATATGTATCTTTAGTGACATTTTAGAGCTTTGGGACCCCGTGCCGTACGGACAAGGGGTGGGGGGGGGGGGGGGGGAGTATATAGAACTTAATTCAACCTTAAATATTTGGTAGAGATCAATTCCACGCGTGTATTACCAATGATTACTAGAACCGGAGATGTATCTTTAGTGACATTTTAGAGCTGTTGGACCCCGTGTCGTACGTGGAAGGATAGTATACAGAACTTAATTCAACCTTAAATATTTGGTAGAGATAAATTCCACGCGTGTATTACTAGAACCGGAGATGTATCATTAGTGACATTTTAGTGCTTTTGGACCCGTGCCGTACGTGGACGTAGAGGGGGGGGGGGGGGGGGTATACAGAACTTAATTCAAGCTTAAATATTTGGTAGAGATCAATTCCACGCGTGTATTACTAGAAATGGAGATGTATCTTTAGTGACATTTTAGAGCTTTTGGACCCCGTGCCCTACGGAGAAGGGGGGGGGGGGGAGTATACAATTTAACCTTAAATATTTGGTAGCGATCAATTCCACGCGTGTATTACTAGAACCGGATATGTATCATTAGTGACATTTTAGTGCTTTTGGACCCCGTGCCGTACGTGGACGTGGAGGGGGGGGGGGGGGGGGGGGGGGGTATACAGAACTTAATTCAAGCCCAAATATTTGGTAGAGATCTATTCCACGCGTGTATTACTAGAAATGGAGATGTATCTTTAGTGACATTTTAGAGCTTTTGGACCCGTGCCGTACGGAGAAGGGGGGGGGGGAGTATACAATTTAACCTTAAATATTTGGTAGCGATCAATTCCACGCGTGTATTACTAGAACCGGATATGTATCTTTAGTGACATTTTATAGCTTTTGGACCCCGTGCCGTACGGTGAAGGGGGGGGGGGGGGGGGGGGGAGTATACAGAACTTAATTCAACCTTAAATATTTGGTAGAGATCAATTCCACGCGTGTATTAGAACAGGCGATGTATCTTTAGTGACATTTTAGAGCATGTTATACCCCGTGCCGTACCGAGAAGGGGGGTGGGAGCCCGGGTGGGAGTATACAGAACTTAATTTAACCTTAAATAATTGGAAGAGATCAATTCCACGCGTGTATTACTAGAACCGGAGATGTATCTTTAGTGACATTTTAAAGCTTTTGGACCCCGTGCCGTACGGAGAAGAGGGTGGGGGAGTATACAGAACTTAATTCAAGCTTACATTTTTGGTAGAGATCAATTCCACGCGTGTATTACCAATGATTACTAGAACCGGAGATGTATCTTTAGTGACATTTTAGAGCTTTTGGACCCGTGTCGTACGTGGAAGGATAGTATACAGAACTTAATTCAACCTTAAATATTTGGTAGAGATAAATTCCACGCGTGTATTACTAGAACCGGAGATGTATCATTAGTGACATTTTAGTGTTTTTGGACCCCGTGCATGCCGTACGTGGAAGGGCGGGGGGGGGGGGGGGGGTATACAGAACTTAATTCAAGCTTAAATATTTGGTAGAGATCAATTCCACGCGTGTATTACTAGAAATGGAGATGTATCTTTAGTGACATTTTAGAGCTTTTGGACCCCGTGCCTGCCGTACGGAGAAGGGGGGGGGGGGGGGAGTATACAATTCAACCTTATATATTTGGTAGAGATCAATTCCACGCGTGTATTACTAGAACCGGATATGTATCTTTAGTGACATTTTAGAGCTTTTGGACCCCGTGCCTGCCGTACGGAGAAGGGGGGGGGGGGGGGAGTATACAATTCAACCTTAAATATTTGGTAGAGATCGATTCCACGCGTGTATTACTAGAACCGGATATGTATCTTTAGTGACATTTTAGAGCTTTGGGACCCCGTGCCGTACGGAGAAGGGGTGGGGGGGGGGGGGGGGGGGAGTATACAGAACTTAATTCAACCTTAAATATTTGGTAGAGATCAATTCCACGCGTGTATTACCAATGATTACTAGAACCGGAGATGTATCTTTAGTGACATTTTAGAGCTGTTGGACCCCGTGTCGTACGTGGAAGGATAGTATACAGAACTTAATTCAACCTTAAATATTTGGTAGAGATAAATTCCACGCGTGTATTACTAGAACCGGAGATGTATCATTAGTGACATTTTAGTGCTTTTGGACCCCGTGCCGTACGTGGACGTGGAGGGGGGGGGGGGGGGGGGGGGTATACAGAACTTAATTCAAGCTTAAATATTTGGTAGAGATCAATTCCACGCGTGTATTACTAGAAATGGAGATGTATCTTTAGTGACATTTTAGAGCTTTTGGACCCCGTGCCGTACGGAGAAGGGGGTGGGGGAGTATACAATTTAACCTTAAATATTTGGTAGCGATCAATTCCACGCGTGTATTACTAGAACCGGATATGTATCTTTAGTGACATTTTATAGCTTTTGGACCCCGTGCCGTACGGTGAAGGGGGGGGGGGGGAGTATACAGAACTTAATTCAACCTTAAATATTTGGTAGAGATCAATTCCACGCGTGTATTAGAACAGGCGATGTATCTTTAGTGACATTTTAGAGCATGTTATACCCCGTGCCGTACCGAGAAGGGGGGGGGGGGGGGGGGGGGGGTGGGAGCCCGGGTGGGAGTATACAGAACTTAATTTAACCTTAAATAATTGGTAGAGATCAATTCCACGCGTGTATTACTAGAACCGGAGATGTATCTTTAGTGACATTTTAGAGCTTTTGGACCCCGTGCCGTACGGAGAAGAGGGTGGGGGAGTATACAGAACTTAATTCAACTTTACATTTTTGGTAGAGATCAATTCCACGCGTGTATTACCAATGATTACTAGAACCGGAGATGTATCTTTAGTGACATTTTAGAGCTTTTGGACCCCGTGTCGTACGTGGAAGGATAGTACACAGAACTTAATTCAACCTTAAATATTTGGTAGAGATAAATTCCACGCGTGTATTACTAGAACCGGAGATGTATCATTAGTGACATTTTAGTGCTTTTGGACCCCGTGCATGCCGTACGTGGAAGGGCGGGGGGGGGGGGGGGGGGGGGGGGTATACAGAACTTAATTCAAGCTTAAATATTTGGTAGAGATCAATTCCACGAGTGTATTACTAGAAATGGAGATGTATCTTTAGTGACATTTTAGAGCTTTTGGACCCCGTGCCTGCCGTACGGAGAAGGGGGGGGGGGAGTATACAATTCAACCTTAAATATTTGGTAGAGATCAATTCCACGCGTGTATTACTAGAACCGGATATGTATCTTTAGTGACATTTTAGAGCTTTTGGACCCCGTGCCTGCCGTACGGAGAAGGGGGGGGGGGGGAGTATACAATTCAACCTTAAATATTTGGTAGAGATCAATTCCACGCGTGTATTACTAGAACCGGATATGTATCTTTAGTGACATTTTAGAGCTTTGGGACCCCGTGCCGTACGGAGAAGGGGTGGGGGGGGGGGGGGGGGGGAGTAAACAGAACTTAATTCAACCTTAAATATTTGGTAGAGATCAATTCCACGCGTGTATTACCAATGATTACTAGAACCGGAGATGTATCTTTAGTGACATTTTAGAGCTGTTGGACCCCGTGTCGTACGTGGAAGGATAGTATACAGAACTTAATTCAACCTTAAATATTTGGTAGAGATAAATTCCACGCGTGTATTACTAGAACCGGAGATGTATCATTAGTGACATTTTAGTGCTTTTGGACCCCGTGCCGTACGTGGACGTGGAGGGGGGGGGGGGGGGGGGGGGTATACAGAACTTAATTCAAGCTTAAATATTTGGTAGAGATCAATTCCACGCGTGTATTACTAGAAATGGAGATGTATCTTTAGTGACATTTTAGAGCTTTTGGACCCCGTGCCGTACGGAGAAGGGGGGGGGGGAGTATACAATTTAACCTTAAATATTTGGTAGCGATCAATTCCACGCGTGTATTACTAGAACCGGATATGTATCTTTAGTGACATTTTATAGCTTTTGGACCCCGTGCCGTACGGAGAAGGGGGGGGGGGGGGGGGGGGGGAGTATACAGAACTTAATTCAACCTTAAATATTTGGTAAAGATCAATTCCACGCGTGTATTAGAACAGGCGATGTATCTTTAGTGACATTTTAGAGCATGTTATACCCCGTGCCGTACCGAGAAGGGGGTGGGAGCCCGGGTGGGAGTATACAGAACTTAATTTAACCTTAAATATTTGGTAGCGATCAATTCCACGCGTGTATTACTAGAACCGGAGATGTATCTTTAGTGACATTTTAGAGCTTTTTGGACCCCTTGCCGTACGGAGAAGGGGGGGGGGGGGGGAGTATACAATTCAACCCTAAATATTTGGTAGAGATCAATTCCACGCGTGTATTACTAGAACCGGAGATGTATCTTTAGTAACATTTAAGAGCTTTTGGACCCCTTGCCGTACGGAGAGGGGGGAGGGGGGAGTATACAATTAAATCTTAAATATTTGGTAGAGATCGATTCCACGCGTGTATTACTAGAACCGGAGATGTATCTTTAGTGACATTTTAGAGCATGTTATACCCCGTGCCGTACCGAGAAGGGGGGGGGGGGGGGGGGAGTATACAGAACTTAATTTAACCTTAAATATTTGGTAGAGATCAATTCCACGCGTGTATTACTAGAACCGGAGATGTATCTTAGTGACATTTTAGAGCTTTTTGGACCCCTTGCCGTACGGAGAAAGGGGGGGGGGGGGAGTATACAGAACTCAATTCAACCTTAAATATTTGGTTGAGATCAATTCCACGCGTGTATTAGAACAGGAGATCTGTCTTTAGTGACATTTTAGAGCATGTTATAACCCGTGCCGTACCGAGAAGGGGGGGGGGGGGGGGAGTATACAGAACTGAATTTAACCTTAAATATTTGGTAGAGATCAATTCCACGCGTGTATTACTAGAACCGGAGATGTATCTTTAGTGACATTTTAGAGATTTTTGGACCCCTTGCCGTACGGAGAAGGGGGGGGGGGGGGTAGTATACAATTCAACCCTAAATATTTGGTTGAGATCAATTCCACGCGTGTATTACTAGAACCGGAGATGTATCTTTAGTGACATTTTAGAGCTTTTGGACTCCTTGCCGTACGGAGAAGGGGGGGGGGGAGTATACAGAACTCAATTCAACCTTAAATATTTGGTAGAGATCAATTCCACGCGTGTATTAGAACAGGAGATCTATCTTTAGTGACATTTTAGAGCATGTTATACCCCGTGCCGTACCGAGAAAGGGGGGGGGGGGGGGGGAGTATACATAATTAATTTAACCTTAAATATTTGGTAGCGATCAATTCCACGCGTGTATTACTAGAACCGGAGATGTATCTTTAGTGACATTTTAGAGCTTTTGGACCCCGTGCCGTACGGAGAAGGGGGGGGGGGGGAGTATACAATTCAACCCTAAATATTTGGTAGAGATCAATTCCACGCGTGTATTACTAGAACCGGAGATGTATCTTTAGTAACATTTAAGAGCTTTTGGACCCCTTGCCGTACGGAGAGGGGGGGAGGGGGGAGTATACAATTAAATCTTAAATATTTGGTAGAGATCGATTCCACGCGTGTATTACTAGAACTGGAGATGTATCTTTAGTGACATTTTAGAGCATGTTATACCCCGTGCCGTACCGAGAAGGGGGGGGGGGGGGGGGGGGAGTATACAGAACTTAATTTAACCTTAAATATTTGGTAGAGATCAATTCCACGCGTGTATTACTAGAACCGGAGATGTATCTTTAGTGACATTTTAGAGCTTTTTGGACCCCTTGCCGTACGGAGAAAGGGGGGGGGGGGGAGTATACAATTCAACCCTAAATATTTGGTAGAGATCAATTCCACGCGTGTATTACTAGAACCGGAGATGTTCCTTTAGATATTTAAATATTTGGTAGAGATCAATTCCACGCGTGTATTAGAACAGGAGATCTATCTTTAGTGACATTTTTAGAGCATGTTATACACCGTGCCGTACCGAGAAGGGGGGGGGGGGGGGGGGGGGAGTATACAGATCCACTATCAATTAAATAAACTGTATTGATATATTAATATAATGGAATAGGAATAATGTGCTATATAAGAGTGATCCGAAACATGTCCCAAATGCCCCAATGCCACAGACCAAAAAAGGACTAATCCACTATCAATTAAATAATACTGTATTGATATATTAATACAATGGAATAGGAATAATACACTATATAAGACTCATGCCAAAAACATGTCCCAAATGCCCCAATGCCACAGACGAAAAAGGACTAATCCACTATCAATTTAATAATACTGTATTTATATATAATGAAATGGAATAGGAATAATATGCTGTATAAGAATGATCCGAAAACATGTCCCAAATGCCCCAATGCCACAGACCAAAAAGGACTAATCCACTATCAATTTAAAAATACCCCGGCTTAGGATTTTTGACCGGGATCACAATTTTCGAGGAAAAACACCAACTAAATCTCCGGGAACCTGCCGGGATTCGATCCGGGGACCCTCCGTTCTCAAGCCCCACCTTCCCACCACTAAGCCACGGCCCTCAGCTACACATTCGTGCAGTATACTGCACTCATTATATAGGCTCGGTTGACTACGTCATCGAAAACCGACGGCGCATGCGTTTGGAGAGGGACTTTGGATTAGCATTTTTTAGCACTCAGGGGGTTAGGGTTAATAGAACACAAAAAAAACCTCTTTTTTTTTACCATAACCCTAACCCCGGTTTATGATTTTTGACCGGGATCACAATTTTCGAGGAAAAACACCAACTAAATCTCCGGGAACCTGCCGGGATTCGATCCGGGGACCCTCCGTTCTCAAGCCCCACCTTCCCACCACTAAGCCACGGCCCTCAGCTACACATTCGTGCAGTATACTGCACTCATTATATAGGCTCGGTTGACTACGTCATCGAAAACCGACGGCGCATGCGTTTGGAGAGGGACTTTGGATTAGCATTTTTTAGCACTCAGGGGGGTTAGGGTTAATAGAACACAAAAAAAAACTTTTTTTTTTTTACCATAACCCTAACCCCGGTTTAGGATTTTTGACCGGGATCACAATTTTCGAGGAAAAAACACCAACTAAATCTCCGGGAACCTGCCGGGATTCGATCCGGGGACCCTCCGTTCTCAAGCCCCACCTTCCCACCACTAAGCCACGGCCCTCAGCTACACATTCGTGCAGTATACTGCACTCATTATATAGGCTCGGTTGATTACGTCATCGAAAACCGACGGCGCATGCGTTTGGAGAGGGACTTTGGATTAGCATTTTTTAGCACTCAGGGGGGTTAGGGTTAATTAATAGAACACAAAAAAAACTTCTTTTTTTTTAACCATAACCCTAACCCCGGTTTATGATTTTTGACCGGGATCACAATTTTCGAGGAAAAAACACCAACTAAATCTCCGGGAACCTGCCGGGATTCGATCCGGGGACCCTCCGTTCTCAAGCCCCACCTTCCCACCACTAAGCCACGGCCCTCAGCTACACATTCGTGCAGTATACTGCACTCATTATATAGGCTCGGTTGACTACGTCATCGAAAACCGACGGCGCATGCGTTTGGAGAGGGACTTTGGATTAGCATTTTTTAGCACTCAGGGGGGTTAGGGTTAATAGAACACAAAAAAAAACTTTTTTTTTTTTACCATAACCCTAACCCCGGTTTAGGATTTTTGACCGGGATCACAATTTTCGAGGAAAAAACACCAACTAAATCTCCGGGAACCTGCCGGGATTCGATCCGGGGACCCTCCGTTCTCAAGCCCCACCTTCCCACCACTAAGCCACGGCCCTCAGCTACACATTCGTGCAGTATACTGCACTCATTATATAGGCTCGGTTGCCATCTGAGACCGATCTTCCAACCACGTGACCCAGCCGTTCCATTGACTGGGAGAGGAGGCTATTTTCTGGCGAAAATATCGATGGAATCAGTAGAGTGAAAAACGGCCATAATACAAAATAATTATGTTACCCACCTGTTATCATCATAACCCATGTTGTACCATGAGAGTCTTAATTGACTTACCTACTGCTAGTTATTTTTAAGCTCTACTGTACTACGGGCCTCTACGAACAGGTACATGTAGAGTGATAGACCCCGATGAAGACAACCTTTCATTTTATAAGTCAGAAAATAAACTTTGTTTATCTTACTACTATCTCCCGGCCAATCCGAGTGAAAATATACATTAATTTACTGTTGGAAACATTACAAGATAGCAAATAAAAATTAAGTGTGGCCTCCTACAATATGCTAAATGTTAAAAGTCCAAATTCTCGATCTTTTTCAGCTTTGTGATTCTATTCCGTATGCCGAAATCACAGGTGACGATTATGGTAAATGTTCAAAGTCCATCACTTTCGATCTTTTTCAGCTTTGTGATTATATTCATAGGCCGAAATCACGGGTGACGATTTCAAAGCCTTTTGATTTCAGATAATGCGCAAATGGTTCGATATTTGTCTCTCTTTGAATGGTACACTAGACGTAGCTGCTATGTGCATGTGTGTGATGAGAATAATATGCATTGGAACAGTGTTGTGTGTGTTTGCATAAGGCAGCTTAGTTGTTTCAATTCACATTATAGATGAGGTTCGACCGGAGGTTGGAATCCCGGTTGGAATAAAATGGGATCCTTCGACAACTAGCTAAATATACGCCAGAGGACAGCACATCTTATTTTTACTCATCTCCCCTGCCCATACGAGCACCAAAGATCGCTCTCAGATGGATAGACTATAATCCTCTATCAATTTAATAATACTGTATTGATATATTATTATAATGGAAATAGGAATAATACACTATAAGACTTATGCAAAAAGTTGTCCCAGATGCCCCAATGCCACAGACTAAAAAGGACTAATCCCCTATCAATTTAATAATACTGTATTTATATATAATAAAATGGAATAGGAATAATATGCTGTATAAGAATGATCTGAAAACATGTCCCAAATGCCCCAATGCCACAGACAAAAAAGGACTAATCCACTATCAATTTAATAATACTGTATTGATATATTTATATAATGGAATAGGAATAAGGTGCTATAAAGAGTGATCCGAAAACATGTCCCAGATGCCCCAATGCCACAGACGGAAAAGGACTAATCCATTATCAATTTAATTTTACTGTATTGATATATTAATATGATGGAATAGGAATAATACACTATATAAGACTCATGACAAAAGTTGTCCCAGATGCCCCAAAGCCACAGACCAAAAAGGACTAATCCACTATCAATTAGATAATACTGTATTGATATATTAACATTATGGAATAGGAATAATACACTATATAAGACTCATGCAAAAAGTTGTCCCAGATGCCCCAATGCCACAGACGAAAAAGGACTAATCCACTATCAATTATATAATACTGTATTGATATATTAATATATTGGAATAGGAATAATACACTATATAAGACTCATGCTAAAAATTGTCCCAGATGCCCCAATGCCACAGACGAAAAAGGACTAATCCACTAGCAATTATATAGTACTGTATTGATATATTAACATTATGGAATAGGAATAATACACTATATAAGACTCATGCAAAAAGTTGTCTCAGATGCCCCAATGCCACAGACCAAAAAGGACTAATCCACTATCAATTTAATAATACTGTATTTATATATAATGAAATGGAATAGGAATAATATGCTGTATAAGAATGATCCGAAAACATGTCCCAAATGCCCCAATGCCACAGTCCAAAAAGGACTAATCCACTATCAATTAAATAATACTGTATTGATATATTAATATGTTGGAATAGTAATAATACACTATATAAGACTCATGCCAAAAGTTGTCCCAGATGCCCCAATGCCACAGACAAAAAACGACTAATCCACTCTCAATTATATAATACTGTATTGATATATTAATATGTTGGAATAGTAATAATACACTATATAAGACTCATGCCAAAAGTTGTCCCAGATGCCCCAATGCCACAGACGAAAAAAGGACTAATCCACTATCAATTATATAATACTGTATTGATATAATAATATAATGGAATAGGAATAACACACTATATAAGACTCATGCCAAAAGTTGTCCCAGATGCCCCAATGCCACAAACGAAAAAGGACTAATCCACTATCAATTAAATAAAACTGTATTGATATATTAATATAATGGAATAGGAATAATACACTATAATAAACTTATGCCAAGAGTTGTCCCAGATGCCCCAATGCCACAGACGAAAAAGGACTAATCCACTATCAATTAAAAAATACTGTATTGATATATTAATATGATGGAATAGGAATAATACACTATATAAGACTCATGACAAAAGTTGTCCCAGATGCCCCAATGCCACAGACCAAAAAGGACTAATCCACTATCAATTAAATAATACTGTATTGATATATTAACATTATGGAATAGGAATAATACACTATATAAGACTCATGCCAAAAGTTGTCCCAGATGCCCCAATGCCACAGACCAAAAAGGACTACTGTATTGATATATTAACATTATGGAATAGGAATAATACACTATATAAGACTCATGCAAAAAGTTGTCTCAGATGCCCCAATGCCACAGACCAAAAAGGACTAATCCACTATCAATTTAATAATACTGTATTTATATATAATGAAATGGAATAGGAATAATATGCTGTATAAGAATGATCCGAAAACATGTCCCAAATGTCCAATGCCACAGTCCAAAAAGGACTAATCCACTATATATTAATATAATGGAATTGGAATAATACACTATATAAGACTCATGCCAAAAGTTGTCCCAGATGCCCCAATGCCACAGACCAAAAAGGACTAATCCACTATCAATTAAATAATACTGTATTGATATATTATTATAATGGAACAGGAATAATACACTATATAAGACTCATGCCAAAAGTTGTCCCAGATGCCCCAATGCCACAGACCAAAAAGGACTAATCCACTATCAATTAAATAATACTGTATTGATATATTAATATGATGGAATAGGAATAATACACTATATAAGACTCATGCCAAAACTTGTCCCAGATGCCCCAATGCCACAGACCAAAAAGTACTAATCCACTATCAATTAAATAATACTGTATTGATATATTATTTTAATGGAACAGGAATAATACACTATATAAGACTCATGCCAAAAGTTGTCCCAGATGCCCCAATGCCACAGACAAAAAACGACTAATCCACTCTCAATTATATAATACTGTATTGATATATTAATATGTTGGAATAGGAATAATACACTATATAAGACTCATGCCAAAAGTTGTCCCAGATGCCCCAATGCCACAGACGAAAAAGGACTAATCCACTATCAATTATATAATACTGTATTGATATATTAATATAATGGAATAGGAATAATACACTATAATAAACTTATGCCAAAAGTTGTCCCAGATGCCCCAATGCCACAGACGAAAAAGGACTAATCCACTATCAATTAAAAAATACTGTATTGATATATTAATATGATGGAATAGGAATAATACACTATATAAGACTCATGCCAAAAGTTGTCCCAGATGCCCCAATGCCACAGACCAAAAAGGACTAATCCACTATCAATTAAATAATACTGTATTGATATATTAACATTATGGAATAGGAATAATACACTATATAAGACCCATGCAAAAAGTTGTCCCAGATGCCCCAATGCCACAGACCAAAAAGGACTAATCCACTATCAATTAAATAATACTGTATCAATTAAATAATACTGTATTGATATATTAATATCATGGAATAGGAATAATACACTATATAAGACTCTTGCAAAAACTTGTCCCAGATGCCCCAATGCCACAGACCAAAAAGTACTAATCCACTATCAATTAAATAATACTGTATTGATATATTATTATAATGGAATAGGAATAATACACTATATAAGACTCATGCCAAAAGTTGTCCCAGATGCCCCAATGCCACAGACAAAAAACGACTAATCCACTCTCATTTATATAATACTGTATTGATATATTAATATGTTGGAATAGGAATAATACACTATATAAGACTCATGCCAAAAGTTGTCCCAGATGCCCCAATGCCACAGACGAAAAAGGACTAATCCACTATCAATTATATAATACTGTATTGATATAATAATATAATGGAATAGGAATAACACACTATATAAGACTCATGCCAAAAGTTGTCCCAGATGCCCCAATGCCACAAACGAAAAAGGACTAATCCACTATCAATTAAATAAAACTGTATTGATATATTAATATAATGGAATAGGAATAATACACTATAATAAACTTATGCCAAAAGTTGTCCCAGATGCCCCAATGCCACAGACGAAAAAGGACTAATCCACTATCAATTAAAAAATACTGTATTGATATATTAATATGATGGAATAGGAATAATACACTATATAAGACTCATGACAAAAGTTGTCCCAGATGCCCCAATGCCACAGACCAAAAAGGACTAATCCACTATCAATTAAATAATACTGTATTGATATATTAACATTATGGAATAGGAATAATACACCATATAAGACTCATGCAAAAAGTTGTCCCAGATGCCCCAATGCCACAGACCAAAAAGGACTAATCCACTATCAATTAAATAATACTGTATCAATTAAATAATACTGTATTGATATATTAATATGATGGAATAGGAATAATACACTATATAAGACTCTTGCAAAAACTTGTCCCAGATGCCCCAATGCCACAGACCAAAAAGTACTAATCCACTATCAATTAAATAATACTGTATTGATATATTATTATAATGGAATAGGAATAATACACTATATAAGACTCATGCCAAAAGTTGTCCCAGATGCCCCAATGCCACAGACAAAAAACGACTAATTCACTCTCAATTATATAATACTGTATTGATATATTAATATGTTGGAATAGGAATAATACACTATATAAGACTCATGCCAAAAGTTGTCCCAGACGCCCCAATGCCACAGACGAAAAAGGACTAATCCACTATCAATTATATAATACTGTATTGATATAATAATATAATGGAATAGGAATAACACACTATATAAGACTCATGCCAAAAGTTGTCCCAGATGCCCCAATGCCACAAACGAAAAAGGACTAATCCACTATCAATTAAATAAAACTGTATTGATATATTAATATAATGGAATAGGAATAATACACGATAATAAACTTATGCCAAAAGTTGTCCCAGATGCCCCAATGCCACAGACGAAAAAGGACTAATCCACTATCAATTAAAAAATACTGTATTGATATATTAATATGATGGAATAGGAATAATACACTATATAAGACTCATGACAAAAGTTGTCCCAGATGCCCCAATGCCACAGACCAAAAAGGACTAATCTACTATCAATTAAATAATACTGTATTGATATATTAACATTATGGAATAGGAATAATACACTATATAAGACTCATGCAAAAAGTTGTCCCAGATGCCCCAATGCCACAGACCAAAAAGGACTAATCCACTATCAATTAAATAATACTGTATCAATTAAATAATACTGTATTGATAAATTAACATTATGGAATAGGAATATTACACTATATAAGACTCATGCAAAAAGTTGTCCTAGATGCCCCAATGCCACAGACCAAAAAGGACTAATCCACTATCAATTTAATAATACTGTATTTTTATATAATGAAATGGAATAGGAATAATATGCTGTATAAGAATGATCCGAAAACATGTCCCAAATGCCCTATTGCCACAGACGAAAAAGGACTAATCCATTATCAATTTAATTTTACTGTATTGATATATTAATATGATGGAATAGGAATATATAAGACTCATGACAAAAGTTGTCCCAGATGCCCCAATGCCACAGACCAAAAAGGACTAATCCACTATCAATTTAATAATACTGTATTTATATATAATGAAATGGAATAGGAATAATATGCTGTATCAGAATGATCCGAAAACATGTCCCAAATGCCCCAATGCCACAGTCCAAAAAGGACTAATCCACTATCAATTAAATAATACTGTATTGATATATTAATATGATGGAATAGGAATAATACACTATATAAGACTCATGCCAAAAGTTGTCCCAGATGCCCCAATGCCACAGACGAAAAGGGACTAATCCATTATCAATTATATAATACTGTATTGATATATTATTATGTTGGAATAGGAATAATACACTATATAAGACTCATGGCAAAAGTTGTCCCAGATGCCCCAATGCCACAGACGAAAAAGGACTAATCCACTATCAATTATATAATACTGTATTGATATAATAATAAAATGGAATAGGAATAACACACTATATAAGACTCATGGCAAAAGTTGTCCCAGATGCCCCAATGCCACAGACCAAAAAGGACTAATCCACTATCAATTAAATAATACTGTATTGTATATATTAATATGATGGAATAGGAATAATACACTATATAAGACTCATGCCAAAACTTGTCCCAGATGCCCCAATGCCACAGACCAAAAAGTACTAATCCACTATCAATTAAATAATACTGTATTGATATAATAATATAATGGAATAGGAATAACACACTATATAAGACTCATGCCAAAAGTTGTCCCAGATGCCCCAATGCCACAAACAAAAAAGGACTAATCCACTATCAATTAAATAAAACTGTATTGATATATTAATATAATGGAATAGGAATAATACACTATAATAAACTTATGCCAAAAGTTGTCCCAGATGCCCCAATGCCACAGACGAAAAAGGACTAATCCACTATCAATTAAAAAATACTGTATTGATATATTAATATGATGGAATAGGAATAATACACTATATAAGACTCATGACAAAAGTTGTCCCAGATGCCCCAATGCCACAGACCAAAAAGGACTAATCCACTATCAATTAAATAATACTGTATTGATATATTAACATTATGGAATAGGAATAATACACTATATAAGACTCATGCAAAAAGTTGTCCCAGATGCCCCAATGCCACAGACCAAAAAGGACTAATCCACTATCAATTAAATAATACTGTATCAATTAAATAATACTGTATTGATATATTAATATGATGGAATAGGAATAATACACTATATAAGACTCTTGCAAAAACTTGTCCCAGATGCCCCAATGCCACAGACCAAAAAGTACTAATCCACTATCAATTAAATAATACTGTATTGATATATTATTATAATGGAATAGGAATAATACACTATATAAGACTCATGCCAAAAGTTGTCCCAGATGCCCCAATGCCACAGACAAAAAACGACTAATCCACTCTCAATTATATAATACTGTATTGATATATTAATATGTTGGAATAGGAATAATACACTATATAAGACTCATGCCAAAAGTTGTCCCAGACGCCCCAATGCCACAGACGAAAAAGGACTAATCCACTATCAATTATATAATACTGTATTGATATAATAATATAATGGAATAGGAATAACACACTATATAAGACTCATGCCAAAAGTTGTCCCAGATGCCCCAATGCCACAAACGAAAAAGGACTAATCCACTATCAATTAAATAAAACTGTATTGATATATTAATATAATGGAATAGGAATAATACACGATAATAAACTTATGCCAAAAGTTGTCCCAGATGCCCCAATGCCACAGACGAAAAAGGACTAATCCACTATCAATTAAATAAAACTGTATTGATATATTAATATAATGGAATAGGAATAATACACGATAATAAACTTATGCCAAAAGTTGTCCCAGATGCCCCAATGCCACAGACGAAAAAGGACTAATCCACTATCAATTATATAATACTGTATTGATATAATAATATAATGGAATAGGAATAACACACTATATAAGACTCATGCCAAAAGTTGTCCCAGATGCCCCAATGCCACAAACGAAAAAGGACTAATCCACTATCAATTAAATAAAACTGTATTGATATATTAATATAATGGAATAGGAATAATACACTATAATAAACTTATGCCAAGAGTTGTCCCAGATGCCCCAATGCCACAGACGAAAAAGGACTAATCCACTATCAATTATATAATACTGTATTGATATAATAATAAAATGGAATAGGAATAACACACTATATAAGACTCATGCCAAAAGTTGTCCCAGATGCCCCAATGCCACAATTTAATAATACTGTACTGATATATTAATATAATGGAATAGGAATAATCCACCATATAACAGTGATCCAAAAGCTGCCCCAGATGTCCCAAATGCCACAGACCTAAAAGGACTAATCCACTATTAATTGAATAATACTGTATTGATATATTAATATAATGGAATAGGAATAATGCACTATACAACAGTGATCCGAAAGCTGCCCCAGATGTCCCAAATGCCACAGACCAAAAAAGGACTAATCCACTATTAATTGAATAATACTGTATTGATATATTAATATAATGGAATAGGAATAATCCACCATATAACAGTGATCCGAAAGCTGCCCCAGATGTCCCAAATGCCACAGACCAAAAAGGACTAATCCACTATTAATTGAATAATACTGTATTGATATATTAATATAATGGAATAGGAATAATCCACCATATAACAGTGATCCGAAAGCTGCCCCAGATGTCCCAAATGCCACAGACCAAAAAGGACTAATCCACTATTAATTGAATAATACTGTATTGATATATTAATATAATGGAATAGGAATAATCCACTATATAACAGTGATCCGAAAGCTGCCCCAGATGTCCCAAATGCCACAGACCAAAAAGGACTAAACCACTATCAATTAAATAATACTGTATTAATAAATTAATATGATGGAATAGGAATAATACACTATATAAGACTCATGACAAAAGTTGTCCCAGATGCCCCAATGCCACGGACCAAAAAGGACTAATCCTCTATCAATTTAATAATTCTGTATTAATATATTATTATAATGGAATAGGAATAATACACTATAAGACTTATGCAAAAAGTTGTCCCAGATGCCCCAATGCCACAGACTAAAAAGGACTAATCCCCTATCAATTTAATAATACTGTATTTATATATAATAAAATGGAATAGGAATAATATGCTATATAAGAATGATCTGAAAAGATGTCCCAAATGCCCCAATGCCACAGACCAAAAAGGACTAATCCACTATCAATTTAATAATACTGTATTGATATATTTATATAATGGAATAGGAATAAGGTGCAATAAAGAGTGATCCGAAAACATGTCCCATATGCCCCAATGCCACAGACGAAAAAGGACTAATCCCTATCAATTTAATTTTACTGTATTGATATATTAATATGAAGGAATAGGAATAATACACTATATAAGACTCATGACAAAAGTTGTCCCAGATGCCCCAATGCCACAGACCAAAAAGGACTAATCCACTATCAATTAGATAATACTGTATTGATATATTAATATGATGGAATAGGAATAATACACCGTATAAGACTCATGCCAAAAGTTGTCCCAGATGCCCCAATGCCACAGACGAAAAAGGACTAATCCACTATCAATTAAATAATACTGTATTGATATATTAATATAATGGAATAGGAATAATACAATATTAGACTCATGCACAAAGTTGTCCCAGATGCCCCAATGCCACAGACGAAAAAGGACTAATCCACTATCAATTTAATAATACTGTATTTATATATAATGAAATGGAATAGGAATAATATGCTGTATAAGAATGATCCGAACACATGTCCCAAATGCCCCAATGCCACAGACCAAAAAGGACTAATCCACTATCAATTTAAAAATACTGTATTGATATATTAATATAATGGAATAGGAACAATACAATATTAGACTCATGCACAAAGTTGTCCCAGATGCCCCAATGCCACAGACGAAAAAGGACTAATCCACTATCAATTAAATAATACTGTATTAATAAATTAATATGATGGAATAGGAATAATACACTATATAAGACTCATGACAAAAGTTGTCCCAGATGCCCCAATGCCACAGACCAAAAAGGACTAATCCACTATCAATTAGATAATACTGTATTGATATATTAACATTATGGAATAGGAATAATACACTATATAAGACTCATGCAAAAAGTTGTCCCAGATGCCCCAATGCCACAGACCGAAAAGGACTAATCCACTATCAATTTAATAATACTGTATTTATATATAATGAAATGGAATAGGAATAATATGCTGTATAAGAATGATCCGAAAACATGTCCCAAATGCCCCAATGCCACAGACCAAAAAGGACTAATCCACTATCAATTTTAAAATACTGTATTGATATATTAATATAATGGAATAGGAATAATACAATATTAGACTCATGCACAAAGTTGTCCAAGATGCCCCAATGCCACAGACGAAAAAGGACTAATCCACTATCAATTTAATAATACTGTACTGATATATTAATATAATGGAATAGGAATAATCCACCATATAACAGTGATCCGAAAGCTGCCCCAGATGTCCCAAATGCCACAGACCAAAAAGGACTAATCCACTATTAATTGAATAATACTGTATTGATATATTGATATAATGGAATAGGAATAATCCACCATATAACAGTGATCCGAAAGCTGCCCCAGATGTCCCAAATGCCACAGACCAAAAAGGACTAATCCACTATTAATTGAATAATACTGTATTGATATATTAATATAATGGAATAGGAATAATGCACTATACAACAGTGATCCGAAAGCTGCCCCAGATGTCCCAAATGCCACAGACCAAAAAGGACTAATCCACTATTAATTGAATAATACTGTATTGATATATTAATATAATGGAATAGGAATAATCCACCATATAACAGTGATCCGAAAGCTGCCCCAGATGTCCCAAATGCCACAGACCAAAAAGGACTAATCCCCTATTAATTGAATAATACTGTATTGATATATTAATATAATGGAATAGGAATAATCCACCATATAACAGTGATCCGAAAGCTGCCCCAGATGTCCCAAATGCCACAGACCAAAAAGGACTAATCCACTATTAATTGAATAATACTGTATTGATATATTAATATAATGGAATAGGAATAATCCACCATATAACAGTGATCCGAAAGCTGCCCCAGATGTCCCAAATGCCACAGACCAAAAAGGACTAATCCACTATTAATTGAATAATACTGTATTGATATATTGATATAATGGAATAGGAATAATCCACCATATAACAGTGATCCGAAAGCTGCCCCAGATGTCCCAAATGCCACAGACCAAAAAGGACTAATCCACTATTAATTGAATAATACTGTATTGATATATTAATATAATGGAATAGGAATAATGCACTATACAACAGTGATCCGAAAGCTGCCCCAGATGTCCCAAATGCCACAGACCAAAAAGGACTAATCCACTATTAATTGAATAATACTGTATTGATATATTAATATAATGGAATAGGAATAATCCACCATATAACAGTGATCCGAAAGCTGCCCCAGATGTCCCAAATGCCACAGACCAAAAAGGACTAATCCCCTATTAATTGAATAATACTGTATTGATATATTAATATAATGGAATAGGAATAATCCACCATATAACAGTGATCCGAAAGCTGCCCCAGATGTCCCAAATGCCACAGACCAAAAAGGACTAATCCACTATTAATTGAATAATACTGTATTGATATATTAATATAATGGAATAGGAATAATCCACCATATAACAGTGATCCGAAAGCTGCCCCAGATGTCCCAAATGCCACAGACCTAAAAGGACTAATCCACTATTAATTGAATAATACTGTATTGATATATTAATATAATGGAATAGGAATAATGCACTATACAACAGTGATCCGAAAGCTGCCCCAGATGTCCCAAATGCCACAGACCAAAAAGGACTAATCCACTATTAATTGAATAATACTGTATTGATATATTAATATAATGGAATAGGAATAATCCACCATATAACAGTGATCCGAAAGCTGCCCCAGATGTCCCAAATGCCACAGACCAAAAAGGACTAATCCACTATTAATTGAATAATACTGTATTGATATATTAATATAATGGAATAGGAATAATCCACCATATAACAGTGATCCGAAAGCTGCCCCAGATGTCCCAAATGCCACAGACCAAAAAGGACTAATCCACTATTAATTGAATAATACTGTATTGATATATTAATATAATGGAATAGGAATAATCCACCATATAACAGTGATCCGAAAGCTGCCCCAGATGTCCCAAATGCCACAGACCAAAAAGGACTAATCCACTATTAATTGAATAATACTGTATTGATATATTGATATAATGGAATAGGAATAATCCACCATATAACAGTGATCCGAAAGCTGCCCCAGATGTCCCAAATGCCACAGACCAAAAAGGACTAATCCACTATTAATTGAATAATACTGTATTGATATATTAATATAATGGAATAGGAATAATGCACTATACAACAGTGATCCGAAAGCTGCCCCAGATGTCCCAAATGCCACAGACCAAAAAGGACTAATCCACTATTAATTGAATAATACTGTATTGATATATTAATATAATGGAATAGGAATAATGCACTATACAACAGTGATCCGAAAGCTGCCCCAGATGTCCCAAATGCCACAGACCAAAAAGGACTAATCCACTATTAATTGAATAATACTGTATTGATATATTAATATAATGGAATAGGAATAATCCACCATATAACAGTGATCCGAAAGCTGCCCCAGATGTCCCAAATGCCACAGACCAAAAAGGACTAATCCACTATTAATTGAATAATACTGTATTGATATATTAATATAATGGAATAGGAATAATCCACCATATAACAGTGATCCGAAAGCTGCCCCAGATGTCCCAAATGCCACAGACCAAAAAGGACTAATCCACTATTAATTGAATAATACTGTATTGATATATTAATATAATGGAATAGGAATAATCCACCATATAACAGTGATCCGAAAGCTGCCCCAGATGTCCCAAATGCCACAGACCAAAAAGGACTAATCCACTATTAATTGAATAATACTGTATTGATATATTAATATAATGGAATAGGAATAATCCACCATATAACAGTGATCCGAAAGCTGCCCCAGATGTCCCAAATGCCACAGACCAAAAAGGACTAATCCACTATTAATTGAATAATACTGTATTGATATATTGATATAATGGAATAGGAATAATCCACCATATAACAGTGATCCGAAAGCTGCCCCAGATGTCCCAAATGCCACAGACCAAAAAGGACTAATCCACTATTAATTGAATAATACTGTATTGATATATTAATATAATGGAATAGGAATAATGCACTATACAACAGTGATCCGAAAGCTGCCCCAGATGTCCCAAATGCCACAGACCAAAAAGGACTAATCCACTATTAATTGAATAATACTGTATTGATATATTAATATAATGGAATAGGAATAATCACTACACAAGAATAATACACTATATAAACCTGTCCCAAATGACCCAAAGCCTCAAACTAATAGGGATTTATCTACTTTCATCTATTAGTGCTATATAAATGTATACATATAATGGAATAGGAATCATATACTATATATAATTGCATAAGACTATTATGTTACCAGCCATCAACATGATTATTCATTACATTTGGTACTAAAGCAATACATATGTATTGTGTGTAGTATAGCAAATTTCGTGAGTGCTTACATGAAGGCAACACCGAAACTTGTTCCTTTCAAGCAGAAAATAGTAGTATTTTGACAATTTGGGTTATTAAATCTTAAAAAAATAAAAAAATTGTGACCCTAATTTTTGAGATTTTAGGGTCGGTCGCTGAGGGCAACGACGCAACAATTTCTTTCTTTTTTTCTTAGAAGTTGACATGATTTTGAATTTGTACTTCTTGTGATAACCCCCACACTTTTTTTTGTAATTGAAGAAAGTAGTTGTACATTTTTTCAGGGATAGGGTGTAGTTCTTAAAGCAAATACATGTTTCTGCCTGTGAGTAAGCTATCACATATTAGTCTAGTGCAAAGATTTCGATTAACCTATACAAGTTATACACATTTATTCCATAATACCAAGGAGTATATATAATAGGAGGGGACACTTAGCTCATTTGCATATTTGCTCATTAATATGATTAACCCCGCGAACCCAGTCAAAGGTTGCAGATAATGCCCTCTGGAGAGTCAAGGGGACTTTCTTTTGTTCTCTAACGACAGCGTTGGGACAGCGCATGAAGTTTCTTGTACAGAGTTGGCGATGAGCGATTGAGAAGTATAACAAAAGCATACATAAACAGATCGTAACATGAATAATGCAATGCAACAGGTCACACAACGTTCAGTCGAGCGACCGTATAAACAGTATACAAGATGCCATTTATTGTGTTCGAAATGTCAACGCCTTTACCATTCTTTCCAAAATAAGGAGTATAATCACATTACAAACACATTTTGTGCGAGAGTAACATATAAATATGGTTTAAAATGTCAAAAATGGCACGATAAAAATCCGTTCGTTATAAATAAAAGAATCAATGGTTAAATAATAAAACTGACACAATTACACTCGTCGATCTCTGTGGCGTGCACACGTTGGCCGTATCGTTTGCAATCGGCAATCACGGGTTCGAATCTCCGTGTATTCGTTGTTGTTTTCTATTTTTTTGTTTTTTTTTAAAATAAAAAAAACTTGATTGTGGATGTATGTAACATCATTTTTATGTCAATTTTTATAATTTATAAAGGCCGCCAATGCTTTTATAGTTTTTTCTATTCTTTTTAAATCTATTTTTCTATCTATCATTTATCTCTGGATTTATTTAACTTTATAATCTAAACAAATTAAAATGCGTAAAACAATATACTATTGCTCGATAAATAAGTGATTGAAGTTGAGTTCACTTTGATAATGATAGCATACCAGTGTGCCCAACCATTTCTCCTTTGCACACTTTGTTTAAAATACATTCAGAGATGTCATTTTTATAGCTTGTTATAGCTAGGCTAATATACAACTGTAAGCTATTTGGATACACAAAGCAAACACATTTCCAAAACAGGCCATAGCCAATCGTACAATGAGAAAGGAGACCGTTTATACCAATGTTAAATCTACCATGATTACCATTTTTTTAAACCTGTACAACCGATGAATTTCTAGAAAATCTTTGGTACAACTTTATTTCAAGAAAGTTAGTCCTTGTACCAAATGTAGCTAGCTTTAATAAACGAATTGGGAGACGCAATATTCATGTCGAAATATATGTGGAAAGGCAATCAGACAACTATTGATAGACGCGATCAAGTCTTGTACCTTTGAAGGGTGATTACGGGCACGTATGAGTAAAGTGGATTCCCTCTATAATGAACCAAAATTTTAATTTCAGTGCCAAAGATCTTGAAAAAGGTTACAGGGGACATTCTCGCTTCGACGATGCTCCTATGCGTAGGTCAACTGAAAGCCCGGTCCGATGGTAGACTTCGAATCTCCAGAATCTCAGGAGATATGTACACATTTTCTCATAATACTTGATACTGCTACGCTTCCAATCATTATGGTTATAGCATATGCACGGCGCAAAGTGCACGGTGTCTCATTTAGGCCCACAGGCCGGGCGGGCTTGTGAGTGCTCAGAACCGGGACTATTAACAATACACTCAATTTAAAAAAAATTCAAAACACCGGATTCTACTGTCGCTCTGTTATGGTCGTATAGTCGGCCCCCGGATTCCACCGTCACTCTGTTGCAAGTAAGTGTAGGCCTTATATTCGCCACAACATGTGGGCACTACCGTATAGTTTTATTGACTGTACATCATGCCTTTCGTCGGTATACAACTCGGACTTTTTACTGTCTGATAAGTCCACCCCTCCCCCTCCCTATGGCCCTGTTTAAAGCTGGCTACGCCAGGATTCGCGCATGTTGGATGTGCCGGCCCGCCGCGCGCCAGTCGGGTCCGCATTGCGGCGGCGTTAGTCACTCTCGATCATAGTTCGGCGTGGCCCCTCGCTACACGGCTCGATCCTCATGGCGGCAAGCTAGTTATTATCACATCAAACCACTTCTGGATGTTATCATCAATGGCAATGCATTGTCGGCTGCTTTAGTCAAAATTAAATATTATATACCAAGGGATATACAACTGTCACTGGATATACCCACTTTGCCTATCCCGTCAACGTCTGAATCTTTTCCGTGAACTTTTCCTGATTGGGCTTTTCCATCCCCAAACTGGCCGGAGCCCGGGTGTTAGATCTACGGTTGATTAGCGCATTACAAGAAGTTGTGTCACTTGCCATGCAGCACATACTCATTAGGCATTTGTCCAAAATGTTTGTGGACAAATCCAAAGCGATCGGACGCATGCGTAGAAAAAAATGTTGTCCCCTTGACTCTCCAGAGGGCCTTTTTGATATTCAGACGATGGCGGACATAGGTTCGTGTGACGAATATTCTAGGTGAAATTCGATGTGGGAACGCTCGGACTGTAGGGAACGATGATATTTCTGACTTCAACAGCGCCTGGGCATCGTTCGGGGACCGTTTGATTATCACTCAGGTCGTGTCAGTATGAAATTAGGTAAAACACTCCGACATAAAATTGAAATCCACGGAGATTCAAAGATTACGGCCGTTCGTGTCCACTATGGTCTGGTACTTTTCATTTTCGACTTCACAAATGACGTATATTCATTGATATGATTATTCATTGTATATTCATGTACGTCGATGCTTTCGGCGATTCGAACAATACAGTGTCAGCCGCCTGATAATACCCATAGGATTAAAATCATTGCATCAGCACTGACAGCCTAGCTAGTCAAGTGGTATGACATTCAATTTGGGACTGAGGTCCTAGGTTCGAATCCCTGTATTTTCAGATTTTTATGTAAAACCTTTGCTTTCAATGAATATGTCTGAAATTAGGATTAACGTTTCCAAGATGGAATACTTATGACTAGGCTAATTTGTGATATAGCTTATTCATAGGAAACATCAAGAAAACAAACCTGTATTTCTCCAATCGTCATTCTCATACATTCAGCATTCCCCCCTGGTTGCTTCTTCCGAAGTTTCTCCAGTACTTTTTCAGCGGATCCTAACCATCGTGTCACACCATTCTTCAGGTCCAAATAAGACAGATGTTTGTTCAACAGTTTGGTCAGCTTCTTGCCATGCCTGGCACACCTGGCATTTATCTTATCAAACTGGTGTGTGATATCCTTCAGTGTCTTAGAGATCATGTCTGCTGGAACGCTCTCCTGGAAGGATTAGCTTGAGTCTTGCGGAAGCTGGCTGGTGCGGAAAGCAGCTATTTTTTTGCGGAAATTCTGTTCCATTATATTTTATCAAAAAAAAGGGATAAGTAGGATTATTTTTTAATTAAGAAACAAAAATAATTTATAATTGTATAATGTAACCAATTTTAAGATAAGGTGCATTTAATGGTTCAGTTTTAAATATTGTTTGCTTGCAGCAGCTTGACTTGGCAACTCAATAAACTTTTTTTTTTTATTTTAAATTCTGCTCAACAAAATAATCCAAACCAACTGCGATATTGGATTGGGTTTATTTTGTTTCTTTGTGTCTTTGCTTGTTTGTTCAGTTTATTTGCTTGTTTGTCTGTTTGAGTTATATACTTTTATATTTAATTTTATGTTATACTTCGCTTTTAGAACAAAATGAATTTCAAACAATATGAAGTAAAAAATGATATTGAGCAATTAATTGACCTATTTTTCAGCTCATGACACAATCTATAATTTTATATCTCACATACTGTACATACAGACAAGATCTTACCGTTGCTACATCAAGATGATTACATGCAGATTTCATCAAGCACTTAAGGTTTCCTTTCTGATGATTAACCTCATCCCTGGTTTGTGCATAGTTGTCTTGTTGTTTTTCAAGAGCGTCAACATCTTGCGTGATATTTCTCTCCAATCCGTCAAGATTCTTCTCTACCAATGTCAGCCACTCAAGGAAGTCGGACAAGTCGCAGTCCAGTTTCTGAACGTCCTCAACTGCAGCCGAGAGCTCCTTCAGACGATTACATGAGTGATCGCTCACCATGTCATAGCGCAATGTCAGTTCAGCTAATCGCTCATGCAATTTTTGCGCATCAATTTTGATGAGTCGATTATAATTGTTATTTTGGATTTTTTCAATATCATCTGCGCATTTAAGAATAGGTTGTTGATGGGCTTGTATGTCCGCCTGCAAAATCTGCAAAAGAGAAGTAAAAAATATACAACAAGTGGATTTTTGTCACATACACACATCATTGTCCAAAAATGTATGCCTATAGAAGGTAATAAATATAAGATTTATTTATTTTGGTGTTTGCACAGTTTCTTCCTATAGGCATGATAGTGGTCTATAGGTGACAGTAGTTACAATTTCACATTTATGAGGTTATTGGCACACAGATACACTGGAAAGGGGTCTTAACCCCCCACCCCCCTCCCTCGCTCCCGAGTGCTAAAAAAATGCCACTCCTAGTCTTAAGTCCATCTCCAAGCGCCCTGTGCTGCCAGTTTTCTATGACGTAATCAACCAAGCCTATATAATGAACACGTTATACTGCGTGAAC
This sequence comes from Ophiura sarsii, assembly GCA_035610835.1. Taxonomy (NCBI): domain Eukaryota; kingdom Metazoa; phylum Echinodermata; class Ophiuroidea; order Amphilepidida; family Ophiuridae; genus Ophiura; species Ophiura sarsii. The sequence goes on from CM069453.1 coordinate 13,984,105, forward strand.
GAGTAGCTGAGGGTTGTGACTTAGTAGGTGGGACATGGGCCAGAGACAATCGAATCCCAGAGATTTAGTTGGTGTTTTTTCTCCGAAAATTGTGATCCCGATTAAAAACCCTAAAACGGGTTAGGTTAAAAACACTTTCCATGCAGCTATTGTTTTACCATATACAAAACAGGTCTATCTCAAGGATTACTGAACCAATAATACTATTAGGCATGTTTGTACTTTTTTAATGCATTTCTCATGGTGAATCAAGATATGGTAATGAAATTCAATAATGTTGAAATGTGACATTTTTGAATGTCGTCTACAGACGCCTGTCGTGTGTTAAGTGTTAAGAGCTTTATATGTGCATACCTCCAAATATGGGAGTGCCCTTCACCAGATATAACAATTGGCCAAAACTATGACCCATATTACCGCACATCTTTAATTCTGGTTATGGATCCTATGATATGTTTGGGTTTTGCTCTGATTTTAATGTTAAGATTTGTTTTGTTTTTTAGGGTTTCTTTTGCTCTCTCTCTAATACTCCCAGGAGGGGGGGGGGGGGGGAGGGGGCGTAGATGTTGCTCATATATTTCAAAAATGTTGGTACTCTTTTTCAATCACGAATCTCCTACTTTGAAAATGTCCCATCTTTTGTCTTTGTGGTACTGTGTCCAGGAATGTTTGGGTCTCAACCCTTGGGGTAGTGCACAAAAACATTTCTGTTTCACCTCTTAATAGTGAATTACTCCTTAAACTTGTAGACTGATACCTTTCCATCTTCAACATTGACACCTGGATGGTGCTCAATGTGAAGATTCTCTATAACAGTCAGTAAGATCAAATAAAAGAATACACATTTTTCAATTCGTGTGCAACTACTGGTGGCCGCCATTTTGTTTTTACAGTATACCAGTATCCCGGATGTACACAGTAAAGTATAGGGCATTTATAGTTTTTATAGTGTTTTGGTTGCGGTGAATTTCTATGAGTTTAAGTGAATTGTAAAACTTGTGAATCCGGTAATTAAATATATTTACTAGATTCTCACCAACAGAAAGAAAAATCTATCGACGGCAAAAGGAGAAACGAGCAAAATCCATAGTCAAAACAACCCCGTCGTTTTAAGAGTGTATTCACACTTACTTTATGTTCATTAAATTGTTCGGTAAGTTGTCTTCCTCCATCGGTTGCTCATAGGCCAGTGAGGTCTCCGTCTTCAACACCCAATCAAGATAACTGATTATCCTATTACTACAATCACAAACCCGTTCCTGTACAGGGAGTAAAATATTAATACCTTAGACAGCGAACGGGGCACCATAACCTATCATCGTGCACAGATGAACCCGCACTGAGAGAGGGAAGGTAAAGGGTGGAGTACGAGTGTGAACTAGTCTCGTTCTTGGCTACAAAGCCAGGAACAAAAGACATCGTCACACCCGCGCGTGAAAGAGACATAGATGAATATGACAATGCATGAAGTTCAGAAGACCTTTGCGCAGAGGCAAGGGCCACGAGAATAACAGTTTTAAGAGTAATATATTTGAGGGTCGCTTTCGCCATAGGCTCAAAAGGCGGACCCTTAAGGTACTCAAGAACAGTGTTAAGTTCCCAGGCAGGTACGATCTTCCTGACTGGAGGTCTCTCGTTGAACATCCCCTTCAGTAGAAGACTGATCTCACCGCCGTCATTGACAGTGGATCCGTCCTCAAAACCTACGTGGACCGACATGATCGCGGACTTATAATTCCGGACAGTAGCTGCCTGGAGTCCTGAATCAAACCTCTCAGTTAAAAACAGCGAAACGCTGTTTACATCTGCTCGAGTGGGAGAGATATCTCTCTCAGAAAACCACTCATAGTAGGGAGCCAAACGCTTAGTGTAAGTCTTGAGCGTGGATTGGCGTCGACCCGAGGCGACCAAGCCTGCAGACCTTCGAGAAAAGCCTTTCTCCTGGCATCGTTGCCGGATAATGGCCAAACAGTCAACCGTAGGTGCTCGTTTGGAAGGAATTCGTCGTGAACTCCTTGCCTGAGCAGGTCCTGAAGTGGAGGTAGCAACATGGGGCGACCCACAAGAAGATCTACCATCGGTCGAAACCACACGTGTTTCGGCCAGAAAGGGGCTACGAGCAGGACGTAACAGTCGTCTCTTGCCACCTTTTCTACCACTTTTGGAAGCAGCGAGATTGGAGGGAAGGCGTTAGCCGTCAGTCCCTTCCAATCCACTGACAGAGCGTCTGTGGCGTACGCCCTCGGGTCGCGAGTCCGAGAGCAATACACCGGTAGCTGTTTGTTCTGGTATGACGCAAACAGGTCGATCACTGGAGAGATCGTCTGCAAGGATGTTCGTGACACCCGCGATGTGAATCGCCCGCAGTGTGATCTGGTGATCTCGACACCATGTGATGAGTCTCATGGTGTGGCAACAGAGGGTGGGAGATCTTGTCCCGCCCTCCCTGTTCAGGTAAGCTACCACTGTCGAGTTCTCCGTCTGGACAAGGACACTGTGTCCCTGTAGTTCGGACTCGAACCATAGGAGAGTCTTCTCCACTGCCCAAAGTTCGAGCAGATTGATGTGTACCTGAGCCTCTATGCTCGCCCACCGGCCGAAGGCGCGGTTGTCTAGCCAATGGCCTCCCCAGCCCGACAGAGACGCGTCTGTCGTGATGACACGACTCGTCGGCGGGGATGGAAAAACCATCCCCACTGTCAGGTTGGCAGGTTGGTACCACCAAAGGAGTTCCTCTTTGATCAGGTCTGAGATAGGAACCATCCTGGACACTGAGTGAACGCTTGGCTTGTAGTGCGCCAGCAGGTGAATCTGAATTATCCTCATGTGGAACCGACAAAGCGGGATCAGATCTACCATGCTGGCCATAAGGCCCAATACTTTGAGCCAAGCTACCGCCGGCGCTACACTCGCTTCCGCAAGGATGCGAGCGCAAGCAGCCATGTTGTTTACTCGTGCCAGGGAAGGCATAACCCGACCCTTCGATAGGTCTAGTCGTGCCCCGAGGTATATCGGAGACTGTGTCGGAACGAGACTGGACTTCTTGTAGTTCGCTACAAAGCCCAGTCGCGTAATCACCTGGATGACTAGCTGTATGTGGTGCGCTGTCTCTTCTCGAGACTTCGCATACACCAGCCAGTCGTCCAGATACTGACAAATGTTGACGCCCCGGCATCTCAAGTATGCTCCCACCTCTCTCACCACCCGGGTAAACACCCTGGGCGCTGTGGAGTGGCCGAAGGGCAGACATGTGAACATGTACGCCTGGTCTTGTACTTGGAAACGCAACCATTTCTGGTCTTTGGGAGCAATCGGAACGTGAAGGTAAGCATCCTTGAGGTCCAAGGAAGCTGCCCAACAGCCCTTGATCGGGCAGCGGAGAACGGAGGCCAATGTTTCCATCCTGAAACGCTGAGGTTTGATAAACCCGTTCAGCGGCTTCAGGTTGAGAATTGGTCTCCAGTCGCCTGTCTTCTTTGGTGCTAGGAAGAACGTAGACCAAAAACCCCCGTGGAACGGGGGGAAGACTGGGACTATAGCCCTCTTGTCCCTGAGGGACGCTACCTCGTTCAAGAGGAGTGAACGGAGTACTCTGTCGGCAGGCAAGTGAGTTTGCCTGCGACGCGAGTGCAGCGGCGGGGTGAGAGTAAACTCGATCTTGTAACCCCGCTCGACCGTCTCCAGTAGCCAGTTGGACGGCGAAATGGTGATCCATTCCGCGCTGAACTGAAGCAAGCGCCCGCCCACCGGTGGATATGAGTCCACCGGTGACACCACTGTCTGCAGAGGAGCTAAGAGCTCCCCGGACGAGTGGATGGCAGGCGCCGCACCCTCAGGAAGAAGACTTCTTACCAGAGGTCCTCGGGCGTTTACTGCCCTTGGACGCTGCTGGACCAGAAGACTTCCCCCGGCCACCACGGCGTCTCTTCCCAGAGGAAGGAGCCGAGGCGGCTGCGGGCAAGGCTACCGAAGGTACTGCACCAGAAGAGCCTGAAGTGGAAGGTTTCGTCGAAGATCTCCGTTTACTGGATTTCTTTGATTTCTTCTTCCTCTTCTGGTTCTTCAACGCCGCCTCCGTATCTACCAGTGACTTCTCATCGAGAACCTCTCTAGCTCGCTGTTCTACCAGCTCGCAGAAGCTGTTTCCGAAAAGAAATCCCTGAGTAGAGAGCTCGACCTTATTGAGCCTAATCACTTACAGCTATAGTGTGTCTCAATTATTGTGTGTTTGTCTAATTTATTATAGTGTGTCCCACGCAAACCCAATCAATGATATTAGTAATATTATTGACGTCATAATAGGTGTGATGGGCATCCTAATCTCTATATACTACTACCTTAACAAGACGGAAACAGCTTATTTTCCATTGTCGGGTATACAGTTCCGTCTTGTTAAGGTAGTAGTATATAGGTGTGATGGGCATCCAAGTGTAGAGCACGTGTGGTCCAGTGGATCAGAAGCAAGTCTCACGATCATAGGTTTGTGAGTTCGAGCCCCACTGCGGTCAACGTGTTTGTATCCTTGGGCAAGGTACTTAGTCTCAATTGTCTCGTGGTTCGGAAAGTCACGTAAAGCCGGTGGTCCCGTGTATTCAGACGCTTCACCCTGAACACGTTAAATAGTCACAGACCTTATCGTTAAGAGGAGGGGATCATCCCGGGCCTGTTACTTGTACATTAAGGTAGTCACAGTCGTTGTACTAATAGGACCCTGCGCCATAATAGGCTGCAATCGTGGTTCTGACTATCCTAGGAATAAAAAAATGTAAAGCGCTTTGAGATGAATGTATGTAAAAAGCGCTATATAAATGCCGTGTATTATTATTGAGCGAGTCAGCGAACTGCTGCCCATAGGTCGAGCTCAGGAGGGAGAGTGCGTTCGCTTGGCGAAGCGATGTAAGGCGTTGAGCCGCGGACATCGAAGACTGCAAGGACTTATGAGAGAGATCTGACAACAGATACGCCTCACGAGCAATCTCCGAAGCCGAGCCTGACCCCGAAGCAGTCAACCTCGTAAGGTGTTCTGCGACGGTGGAACTGAATGCGGAAAGCCGGATAGCCGCCCGTAGGCGACTGTCAACGGACTTCAGACACTCCTCCCAGTAAGGGGAGTACGTCCCATGGTCAGCCTTTCCATCAACTGGTAGGCGCTTTTGTATCTCCGGGTCCATGGTGGGCACCTTAAGATACGTGTTGAAGTCATCGTCCGTCACTAGACAGCCCTTCTTGTAGGCCTTCTTAGACGGAGGAGACTTCGCCGCCTCCCAGACAGACGCCAAGACTGTAGGAAGAGTCAGCGCTGGCTCAACTGAGTCCGAGAGTAATGGACACGTAGCGCTAAAAACACTAGGTGTGACCGCTGGACGATGCGACTCGTAGGCAATGCCTAAGTCCCGCGCAACGCGGGACAAAATCGAGTGCGTGTCTAACGGAAAGCCATTAACTCTCTCCTCAGCTGGTAGCGGGGGAAGAGGCACCGACTCGTCGGATTCCGACTCGTCATCCTCTCCCGACCCCTTTCCCTCGCCCGAAGAGTCAGACGAACCCGACACGGATTCATCCTCACTCTCTGGACGGGCATCATCCAAACACACATCCATATCCACCGCGCCGGCAACCGGCACAGGGACTTGGACGGGTACTGATGAAGAGGGGGTACTCCCGCTGAGATCCGGGTGAACAGGGTTCACCGGATTCCCAGCACTAACTATCGACGGAATTTGAGGAGGCGGTACGCTCTGCGCCTGAGAGGCGAGATGCGAGCCGGTAGGCTGTCCAGACTGCCACGGGTAAACCATACCCGGCGGCTGTCCGTACTGCCAACCTCCTACACCGTACGGGTAAGCGGGAGGGCTAGCAGCCTGTGAAAGCAAAGGGTTGTACGACCCTTGCCACGCTGGCGCTTGCGCCCAAGGCTGATATGCTTGGTACTGGGCCCAAGGCCCCGCACTCTGCATATAGCCTGCCGCCGTGGCGTAACCACTCACCCCCCCCCCATGCTGCAACAAAGCCTGTTGCTGCATGGGAGCTGGCAGGCAAAAGTGCCGTAGCTGCGGGCTCCGATTCTCTCGGACTGCTGCCACTGGCACCCGGCGTGAAAACTACTAACTCAGGGGTAGACATAACCCCCGAGCTTTCGCCTAGCTCGCCTGACGGAGTAGCGTACTCAACGGGGACCAGTCCCGCCTTTCCACCACTCACGCTGACCGTTTCTACATGCCGATCAGGCCGAGCCTGATCGTTAGCCGAAACAGCCACGGAAGCTCCGGTTACAGAGCTTCCCTCCCCCGTGAGAAGGAGGCCGTCGGACGTACCGACGGACTTTCTACCTACAACATTAACAACACTGATACTACGGGTGCGCAACCCTTTCGCAAAGCCCTTCTCCAATGCATCGAAGTGCACAGGAGTAAGGCCCTTACAAAAGGCAGCACATTGATCGGTTCGTGAACACGATCGGTGAGCAAGACATAATAAATGTAAGTCCCAATCGGGAATGAGAACAAGACACTCAGTCTCGGTACATTGGTGCGACATGATAAAATTATGGCACTCAGAACGCTGTAAAAGGTATCACGTAGATAGGTAGTTAAACCAAGCACAAAGCTGCGAAAAGTACAAGGCTGCTGGGCTGATTCAGTAATGTAGTAAGACGAATTTTAATCAATTTATTGTAACTGAATAAAGATAGAAACTCAATCAAACGTGTAATATGGGTACGGGTTATTTACCACTGGGGGGATTATCCGTGACTCAACTTCTATATATGTCACAGAGGGCTTTCGTTCCAAAAGCTGTAAGGATACATAATATAGGGTATACACGTTAATAACTACATTACACAGACTGCATCGATTTATATAAAGATACATCACCAAGATCCATAAACGATATTGTCCGTCACAAATAATAATCCCAGCGATTCCAATACGAGTTCAATAAAGATCCAAAGCGTATCCGGACTTGCGGAAAATATTATTACTAAAAACAAAGAGCCGCCATATTGCATACATCACAAGTAAAATGGCGGACTCCTCGGAAAATTTAGAATTTTACGTTCAGTTTTAAATTGAATTTTGTACTTTAAATGGTCCGAAATGAAATCAAAACGATCCGATTTTAAGCGAATAAAATCCAGGAAAACCACCCACACGAATTATGCACGCCTGTAACAAAATTCTCAACTCAGGATTCTGTTAGAAATCCAATACGTAGGAGCTCCGCTAAAACACGTCTTTCGAGGTGTCCAAGCGAAATTTAGGTGACGGGCTGGCGCGTGACATGGGGTGACGTCACGTCAGGGTGACCCGTGTTTCTAGTTTGAAATATTAGAAATACTTCAGTTTGGAATGCCCGCATCTCCGAGGAAGATGCAAATTAGTCAGATCAAAACATCGAACCATTCGGCAAGCAGGTTGACAGGGGAGTCACCAACATTGTCTTTTTTACGTGATCTTATTTTATTCCAAAACTTCTTTGTATCTTCAGAAGTGGAAAGATCTGCGACATAGTTTCTGCTTGCCTTACGGAGCGCTTTCTCTACTTCTTTGCGGACTTTATTAAATTGGTCCAAGCGTTTTTGTCCTCCTTGTTGTTTTGCCTTGAGGTAGTAGCGTTCTTTCATTCTGCAGAGTCTTGTGGCAAGACTCCTGGTCACATGCTGGTATCGTAAGAACACACCGGCAACACAAAACAACATCATTCATCATTCATTCATTCATATTTATTCAATATTCAAATTACATAATTGCACAATACCAAAAATCACATGTATATAAAAGCACACATAAAAGACATAAAAGCAAGATGCTTGCTAGAATACGGCAGGATTGGGAAAATGTATAAAATACCACGAGAGTAACGTCGGGATCCGCCGTCACCCTAGTCTGCTTCGTATCCCTTGTATTTTACTGTCACACAATCGAACAACCCCCTCTGATACTTCGCCTTGTGAAAACCGCTCACATCCGAGAACCAACCCTGGTTGGAATACAGAGTCCATTTCTCCGCTAATATCCCGGCATTTTTACCATTTTTACCATTTTCAAGCGCTGATTTTGCAACAAACTTTTATGAGAGCTTGAGCTATCTACTAACTCATGATCCCTCCCCCACCCCACCAATCAATATTGAGGGTTCCAACGACCGTGGGGTTGAAACGGTTCCGAACAACATTGAATGGGTGGCTAGGGGTTGATTTCAAGGAAGTCCTCAAATCAGTCTCCAACACAGCACAGCTTCGTGTAGTGCGCATGTGGAGATAGAAGGAATTAGTCTACCCCACACCCCCCTATCATCCATGGCAGACGACGCTGGTCACGATTTGCATACATTTTCAATTCGTATTGGTTTAACACGTAATCATGAATACCCATCGAAAAATTCTAAATATCACATTCCTCCTAGAGGGTCACTTTTACTTTTGTCTTCATTTGTATAGCAAATGACGTTGTTTAATCAGTTAAAGGGACACTAAGAGATGTGTTGGAGGCAGCGCCCTCAATTATGATAAAAACTGAGATTAGTTTATTTTTATAACTGTATTACATGTATGAACTTACACCTATAAGGATTAAGAAAAATCAGCTCTCTTTGTACCAGAAAACGTCGATTCAAAAAATGCTGGTCCCGATTTTACGTCCGACAGTTTCCCCGTGCAGTAAGCGTGATACATAACGCGAACCATATTTGCATAGAGGGCGTTTTTCAATAAATAGCGATGATATTGTTTTAATCTAGTTTTGCTGTGTTTTTTGTTAGTAGAAACAACAATAATGGCGATTTTTAATGTTCATCTTGAATTCTGAAGTAAATTTTTAAACATTTAAACTTTTCAACACCACTTAATGTCCCTTTAAACATTTAATTTATACCATACAAATGCTTTTTTCCCTCTGAAATATGACATTTGAATTAATTGCAATTTAATAATAGAGAAATGTACGTCTTTTCAAGAAGCATGGCGCAGATGACGGTAGTCGACTATGTATTATACCTTGTATAATTTAACTGTCACACAATCGAACAACACCCTCTGATACTTCACATTCGAGAACCGACCAAATAAGTGTTAAGTTTAAGAATCGACTTTAGTAATGAGGACACTGGACAGTTCGTTAATTTTCTACATTATTTGGTCAGGATAGTATATTTTTATACAAAAAGACTAGTATTGACATATTCATAATTATCCTTTGCTAACAATATAATTTCACTAAAACGGTCCGTAAAAAATTAAAATTAAAAATCAAACATTTCAAATCGCTGCAAATTGCTTCCGCGAAAAATTCAATGATTTCTATAATTATCTGGGGAGCACACATGATTTTGAAACACACAATCAAGGTCAAGGTCAATCAACCCAAGTTGGCAAGGATGTCCACTTAGGTTTAATTTTACCAACTTCAAAAAACATTTTGGGATATAACTCTCTGTGTCAGCCGGGACCGGATTATCGGAAGACCCTATTACGCTCCCTCCCCAAATATAGTGTGCATGATGTAATGAGCACAGTGTGGCATGTTAATTAGGCTGTTATGTTGAATTCATTTTCAAGAAGATAAAGAGACAAGTAAATACATTTCACAATTTATTTATCATGATTATATTTCATGAACTAATAATGACAATAACAGTAATATACAACAATACACAATGATTCAAATGACCAGAATAATCATACATACAGTAAGCCCCATGTATGAATATGAGTATTGTTCTTAGCAAGTAGATCAAATAAATACACCCAGTTATACAATAATGTTTCCCAATTAATTATACACCCAGAGCTCTTGCTATTGAGCACACGTTTGTATACTCCGTTGTGTTGTATACATGTAAACTCACGGTACCGTATTGATCAAGTTAGTGAAAGTTCTATTCATAATGTTGTTCCTCCTTGTTGTTGGACCTCCTACCTCTAGTTGTTGAGCGTTGTTATAACTGTGGGGTTATTGCCGACAGTCGCTCCAACGGTTAGTTGTTACAGTTGTTAGATAAACCATTATCTTTAAAAACGGACATGAATCTTTGTAAATTAACTTTACATTATTAAAACTCGATTTAAAATCAATAATATTTGTATACCCAGTGGCGGATCCAGGATTAAAATTTACGGGTTTTTTTAATTGGTACCCAAAAAAAAAATCGTAAAAGGTCCCCAATTTTGTTTGCCGTCAGCTCGTGAAATTCTGCTAAGTAGGGGGGGAGGGGGGGGGGGGTAGCGACAAGTCGCAAGTACCGACAAGTCGCAAGTACCGACGGAACCTACCTATGCCTCTGAAAAAAGGTATATTGTCAAATTTTACGGGGGGGGGGGGGGGGCGCCCACCCCCTCCGCCCCCCTGTATCCGCCACTGATACCTATCCCAATCATAATTTTACTGTGCATATTAGTTCCTCATGCAGTTACCTATCAGAACATAATGTTTGTCAATGGTAACTTGTTAACATATTATATATCGAGAAGTAAATGAGCACAAACGTTTATATTTCATATTTATTAGAGTTTACAAGTATATTTTTAGGGGTATGTACCGTGTCCTGATTTAAACGGCATTTTTGAATTTCCCTATTTGAGAGCTTTCCAAAAATGTATGACTTTGCTATCGTCGGTTGAATACCTTTTTTTTCTATAGTCATGTATGTAAAACAGATGAATTAGGGCAAGTTCACTGTGTAGCGAATAGGGAAAAAGCCAAAGACAATGCAATCGATTCATGATTACAATTGTTACATAATAGTTGTCACGTTTGTTGAAACAGAATCTTATAGAATATAAAATAATCTATAAAATGAGAGCAAAATCATGTTTCTACCATACAGGGATGAGGAGTTATTGTAAATTGAACGTAGAATTGGGAACTTTTTGTATATTCCCCATAGAGATTGTACACAGTGCCAGCGCCACCACCCCCGACTTTCACAATATAATCAATCATATCTCAGCCAAACAGTTATAGAAATACCTGATTTATTCACACAATGTAGCTAGATAAAAAGGCTTTCAAATGACACCTCAATCATTGCTCTACCACATTTAGTTGTTGAGTTAAAAGAGAGAGATGGATGATTCGTCACCAAAAATGCAACGCCACCACCCTTTTTGGGCGGTGAGTTCAAAACACATGGCCTTAAAAGAGATAAGTATAGGACACTACACATGTATGACCTTTTATATGCGACAATGTGCAACTTTGGCCGCATATGCAACTACATACAACAGAAGCATATGCACTCATTTGAACATGCACTATTAGGGACCGTTCATTATTTATGGTGGAGGGGGGGTTGGGACAAATTCGAGACTCGTATGTCAAAATTACCTAACCCCCCCCCCCCCCCCTACAGCTGAAACTGAAAATTACATGACCCCCCTGCTAACCAATAGCTTTTTACACCCCCCCAAAAAAAAAAAATCAACTTGTCACATCTAATAGGGGCTGTCTTTTTCTTTTGTCCATGGATTCGTTTGTAAGTTCTCTGAACGGCCAATAATTTAAAGATACCCCTTATTGATCTTTTGATTGTGTGAAATTATACTAACTACATTGCGAGCGTAGCGAGGCGGAAAATTTTCATATATTTTATACATTTTGGGTGGTTTTGTGAGTCTTTATAACCCGAAAAAAGTTAGAACATCCTGACAAAAACGTATGCAACATTCTACTTTTGTGAGCTTAGGTGAGACGAGGTGAAAATCATATAATTTTTGGAACATAGGCCTAGGCTAATCAACATGTTTTATACAGCCCATGGCTGTAATGTTTTCAACCGTTGATGACTATATAGGTGTTTTTTCAACAGATCGTCCGAGCAGGGCGTGCACAAAAAAGATTTGCTGTTCAAAAGTCGTCTCATCATAAGTACATGTTTTGAAGTTGCTAGGTCGTAAGAAAATGGGCGCGAAGCACAGAAAAAAATGGCATTTACACTCCAAAATAGCCTCTAAAATCACACCAATCACCACCATCTTTATACTAGTTAAAAAAAAATTACACAACCCCCCCTGTTTAAGAATAAAAAGTTACATAGCCCCCCCCTATTTCAACATATGAAAGTTACATGACCCCCCCTATATTTTACCCAACCCGCCCTCCACCATAAATAATGAACGGTCCCTAATACTTTGTTCTATTGTTGGTAAAAGTCAATGACAATCAAATCCTCATGAATAAACTACACTGAAAAAGAAATTGGTGTCACAGCGACACCTTCTTGGAGTCAACTGTAAATGACACTTACAAAGGTGTTATTTTGACTCCAAAATTGGTGTAATGGTCAATGATATGGGTTTGCACATAATTTACGGTGACACCGTTAAGTGTCCGACGGACACTTTTCAGTGATCATTTAGTGATTTACACCAAAACTGGTGTCAGATTAATTGAAATAACTCCAAGGGCGTCAATAGTTGGCGGGAAAGCTCACGGTTTTTAGAGGTGTCGAAAATGGGTCCTCATGTAACCACCCTAGGTGTCAAACTCAATATGACACTTAAGAGAGTCAATATTACACCCCATTTGAATTGTAATGACATTTTTCGAAAATGGGTCCTCAGGTAACCACCCTAGGTGTCAAAATGAATATGACACCCAAAGGTGTCATATTTTACACCCATAATGGTGTCAATTTGACACCTTTAGGTGGCCAACTGAGGACCCATTTTTTGACACTTGTTTTAGTGTCAAAATGACACCAAATTATTTTTCCGTGTACACTATGCCTTATACGGCAACTATGCCTTATACGGCAACTATGCCTTATACGGCAAAGGACATAAGTTCACATCTCTTTTGTTTGGAGTCAATCAATAAAACCACGCACAACATCTATTGGATGAATCATAACAGTTACAAGTTGATTATGTTGGAGGGGGTCCATTGATATATCTGAGCATTGGTTGAAACGACCTAGCAAAGGTATTTGGCATATACCAGCTGTAGTCCGACTCTGTAGTTGGCACGAGGCAGGTCATGACCAGCAATAATATCATGAAGATATGGATAGGTAGAGCAGCACGTATGGCACGGACTAGGAAGGGCTTTGTCTTACTGGAACCTGTTTGGCTGGAATGCTGGAGAAAGAAAACATATAGTGGTTAGAAAATTGAGCATCTGGAAATGTAACATATTTATTGTGTTTTGTGGTTAGAACCTGGATTAAACCATTTGGAGATTTGGGAGGTGTGCAAGTTTATGGGTTGCGAGATCTGAATAGGCCTACAATACCAAAATGTGTGCTTCAGAACACCCATTAGCAAAATTTGAGATTCTTTCCTTCTATGCAATTAGTATGAACCCTAACCCAGAAAGCATGGTTTTGGGAACAAAACTATAAGGGGAGAAAAACAGGTCGAATGAGGGGAAAGACCTATCTCTATCCTTCATGTCTTCCCAGCTTCCCTATGTTACACTCGGCCCCTGCGATGTCCTCAAATGTGAAGACTGGAAAAAATACAGTTCAAAAAGTGTGCGCTGATAAACTGCTGAATATACATGAGCTTATTCACACACCATCATGCCACAGTGTGCCAATAGTTTCACACGGCGTTGTACACCATGTGATGCGATAGGACTCACGTGACAATCGTTCAACGCACTGCCTTTGAATTGAACCTATCGGGTGGTATTTCTGTTGTTGCTGTGTACAAATGCGCATTGCTCGGTATTGGTTTGCATATAGTCATATATGCTAAAATACTCTTGGAATTCCACGAGTAACCGCCCACTTGTTCGCCGTTTTCTTTTTCCAGTCTCTCTTTTTGGTCCACCATTTTTAAAGATGTAATGGCAGCCATACAGAGGGATGCAGGGACCCAGTCTAGTAAAGACCATCCACCCATGCCAGGAACCATCTCCACCAGTGCCAGCCATACAGAGGGACGCAGGGACCCAGTCTAGAAAAGACCATCCACCCATGCCAGGAACCATCTCCACCAGTGCCAGCCATACAGAGGGATGCAGGGACCCAGTCTAAGAAAGACCATCCACCCATGCCAGGAACCATCTCCACCAGTGCCAGCCATACAGAGGGATGCAGGGACCCAGTCTAGTAAAGACCATCCACCCATGCCAGGAACCATCTCCACCAGTGCCAGCCATACAGAGGGACGCAGTCTAGGAAAGACCATCCACCCATGCCAGGAACCATCTCCACCAGTGCCAAGAATTGAACCTGGGTAACCTGCATGGAAGTCATTAGAGTCGAAAATCAAAGATCTTTGTTCTGATCTGAGAGCCCACCTGATTGCACAACTGGGGAACCGTGGTAGAGTAGCATTTTGTAGTACTTGAGGGTTAGCGTCTCATCAATACTGATAACATGCATTCAGTCAAAAATTCACTAAACATGGAATATATCACTTGTGCTGAAAAGCCCTAAACATAGGTCCCAAATTACACCAAAAAAAACACCCAAACATGGGTCTCAAATTATGAAAAACAGTCAAATCAACCATTTTCTAGGTAAAAACAACCCTAAAAGTGGTTCTGGATTTCAAACCTTGCAGCACCCCCAACAATTTGAGTGTTCTGCCCCTGGGCTACACCCTTCCCTCACCCACATTACGTAAACTGTATATACCTGATGTTTTGCACTAATCAGTTTGCTTTCTATCTCCTCTGCCCATTCGTGATCATTGACCACATTGCCAGCATTCTCCCTGTACTGTTTGATAAGGTCCAGATTGACAAGTCTGTTGCGAAGGGTTCCGACCAGGTCATCGTAACGTTGATTGAGGTTGTTCAGTTGCTGCTGAATGTTGGCGTCTTTGATTGAGAAGGGATTGCCTACAAAGGGTGAGGTGACAAATGGATATGAGAAATGGTTTTAAGTATCACTCACAAATTCTGTGGGGTGTTTAATTCATGATTTAATTCATATTTTTGCAGGTTCATATAAATCTATGAAATATGCTACCACAAGTATTTAAGATTTCACAGTACGAGACTCTGTGTCATATCAAGCTAGTGGAGGAGCGCATATATTTAAGAGCAGCATTTCCATACCAGGGTACGAGGGACACATGCTTCAGTATGCGCTTAAGTTACCCCCTTACTTGAGGTGACATGGAGTATATCAAGGCTTTTATTTTAACATACAGCGTGTCCCCAAAAAATGGGTGCAAAACGGGAGAGTTACTACATTCCTAATAAACCGAACCAACTCTCTTATGTAAGAATCAGAAAGGGTATGTACCTGACTGAAATCTGTTACATGTACATTGTCAGGAAAATATATTGGAAACCTAGTGGATGACCTCAGCGCATATATTTAAGAGCAGCATTTCCATACCAGGGTACGAGGGACAACATTCTTCAGTATGCGCTTAAGTTACCCCCTTACTTGAGGTGACATGGAGTATATCAAGGCTTTTATTTTAACATACAGCGTGTCCCCAAAAAATGGGTGCAAAACGGGAGAGTTACTACATTCCTAATAAACTGAACCTGATTGAAATATGTTACATTGTCAGGAAAACATATTGGAAACCTTTTGCGATATTATATTTGAGGAGTGTAAGCAGGTGGAAAACATTTCCTCAATTTGACTGGAAATCAGTCATCCATTGCATCGAGGTTGACTTTAACACTTTCCACACGGCAGGCTTCTGCAGATGACATTCCAAAATTTCACAAAATGTTTCAAAAATGTCAAAATTATTGAATTTCATTACCATATTTGGAATCACTGTGAGAAATACATTGAAATAAATACAAACATGCATAGTGTTGGTTCAGTAATCCTTGAGATAGACTTTGAAAATTGGGAAAGGTTTCTTAAAAATCTGTTTTGTATATGCATGATATGGTAGAACTAATAGCCGTGTGGAAAGTGCTATCTCAAGCCAGAACTACAATAATATAAATATTGTTCAAACACTTTGGGGGAGGGATATGAGGAAGGGGGTTCTTCAGGCTACCACATATTGAAAACTTCGGTGCATCTGCTCAACGCAAACCTAATTACCTCACTAAGCACGTAATTTTGAGCTTGTCCCTTGCCACATCGAAACTTCTTTGATCATCACTGCCAAGTGGAACAACTTAACTTACAATTACGCTCGGTATAGAGCAGTAAATAGTATAGGCTTCAATAAAATACCAAACACTTACAATTTAAAATTTGAGATAAACCCGCGTTTTCCCAAATAAAAATTACACTTTTAGCAGAAAAGAATGCCACGCATTGACAAAGTAGCCTGATTTAGGTCCATTTTACGTGGGTCGGTGTACTAAATAATGGCAAAATTTATGGAGGCGTCTGATCGAAAATTACGCTTACGTCAGAATACTAGACAAAATTCCTCAGAGATTGATGTAAAATATAATATGATTGGTTGAAAGGAACTACCCGCGTTTTTTCCCACCAATCAGGACTATTTTAGGCAAAATCTTGGCTCAGCGGATGTTTTGGTCAGTGAATCAATACAACACAATACACATACAATACGACATCGATCCACATGTTGGGTCGCGGAACTATCGCTACAGGGGTGTAAAAGTATATTACATTATCTATTCAGCTGTAGTTCGTCATTTAAGAATGGTCACAATACCTCACGTTAATTGTTGTATTAACATTTGACGTTGCAATATTACTGAATTGTTTTATTGCTTACAAAGTAATGTTTATGGTGAAATGTTCAAGCGGCATTAGTGTGTGTATTGTTTACTTCACCCCATTGAGTGCAATGGAAGAGTCCCAGAGTCCCGATAGTACACAGTGTGTGTTGAATAAGATCACGAAGCGTAGGTTGATTTCATATGGGACTTTTTGCGTTTAATACCCCTAAAGTTTTCAATATGTAAACAAGTTTTTCTATATTTTCATATAAGCAAAACAGGAGCACCTTTTCTCGTGAAAGGCAAACTTTTGAAATGATACCAATTTAATTTTGATATATTCAACTTTCACTTAGGTTGAGACACTATTATAAATATGATAGATACAATTCATTGTTATTTATTTTGATAGAATATGCAAGCTTATAAATAAATTTAACATGAAATAAACTATTAAAATACTATATAAGACTTGATTTCCCTTAACCTTACAATCAACTAAATTTTAAAATAAGATATATATCAATATCTTAATAGATTATAGTAAAAGTGGACATATTCATGCTACATTTATTTTCGCGCTCGACATAGCTACCACGAATATGTACGTGAACATATTTATTTTCAGACATGTCTTATATGAATAAGCTACAAATCACAAATTTAAAACACACACGAAACAGTTCAAAATCGGCAAAGCGTGATTAATTACCACGTTTACAGTATACAAGTTACAATAGTAATACTTACTATCTACACCCCTGAGTTCTCCATCAATGCTACGATCAAGTAGGAGAAAACATCCCTGTTTGTCGGCTGCACCGGTCAGTGTTGACCGAGTATGTGGTCTGAATCGTACAGTTTGGTCCACCTCGAGGGTCACTACGTCCAACTGATATCCTGATTGGTTCATCAAATCAATGGTAGGTTTGAAGTCATTGATATCTTGCTCAAAAAGCTGTAGGAGGAACAACAGTGGTTTACAGGGTGGTTAAAAAAAACCAGATAATTTATTTTTACACTTACTTACTTATGAAGTTTAATAGATTTCTTAAAGCAGTAGCTGTTATGCATTAGGTGACAAAAACCCCACCCTGTTCTACCTGAGAGAAATCCGGTTGCCAGGAACAGGTGGGTTTTTTCAAGACCTGACTTATTTCATTAGGGAAATATAGTACTGTTATAGTGGAAATCTAGATTTGATGGGGGCAAAACATAAATAAAGATATCTAGAAGCTCTATTTTGATTGGACGTTGTAACTATTCGATCATATAAGAGTCCAATCAACAGGTAGATGGTACTGGTTATCAGAGTTAAAAAATGTCACATAAAAACAAACCATTTTGCCATCATTTTATGTCTAAAAATTGTGATGCTTCCGTCGCCGCTGCTGTCTTGCGCTTTACATGAGACGTATATCTGGAAGATATTGATAGTTGGGCTAAAAGACTTCAGGTTCAGGATTATCCCACCTTCCCTACACATAATGTAAATCATCCATACCCAGGGGTGACAAATAGTTATGGTACCTGAGCGTTTCAGTTGGGATAGTATAGTTTGGAGATTCCTGTGGCTCACAGGAAGCAGTTGGATAAGCTTCCATTCCTGTACTGTTTCCATACTGGCACTCTTCTTTGGTACGGGATGATTCAATGTTCAGATTACCCCACCTTCCCCTAAACATATGTGTAAATCAGGGGTGAGAAATGGATAGTTACCTTAGTGTGTGTCAGTTGGGATTGTACGATTGGAAGATTACTACGGCCCACCGGATGCAGTTGGTTAAGCTTACATTCCTGTTCTGTTAACCATGATGCCACTTTTCTTATTGTAATGTTGTATTTCTTGGCAGCATTCTGTTTGGCCTCTAACTGTTTACTTCTATAAATAAGAATATAATAATCAGAGGTTAATGACTGCATATCAGTTGTTAAGGGGGTACTGTAGCAATTCATTACATTTCACTTTGGTACCGAAATTTTTTCCTGACCCCGAAGGAATTCCGAGATTTGAAGCAATATTATGTGATATTTTTCAAATTGTTACATACTTTGTTCTCTCTTATTTCTATGGGAAGACTTTCCTAACAAACTTATATTTCAATGAAATGAATAAATATTTGGAAAACACATAATTCTGCTAAAAAGCATAAAATATTGTCCTTTTTTGTCATATATGTGTACCGCCATGGCAAAAGGGTGCAGTTGTCTCTCAAATAAAAAGTTGAGTTCTTAAAATCAATCATAGGAGTATATTAACACTTCAAAATGACACCTTTGGGGTCAAGATTGGATACTGCTTTCTGATTTCATGAAGAAAAGTTACCGACAAATTGTCTGTACTTTCTTTGTTTTTCTTTGTTTTTCTTTGTCTGTCCTGCAGTATTTTTGTCTGTCCTGCCTGCCCCCCCCCCCCCCTCCCCCCTCTAACATGTGTCTAATTCTATCA
Source organism: Ophiura sarsii (assembly GCA_035610835.1). Classification (NCBI taxonomy): domain Eukaryota; kingdom Metazoa; phylum Echinodermata; class Ophiuroidea; order Amphilepidida; family Ophiuridae; genus Ophiura; species Ophiura sarsii. The sequence goes on from CM069453.1 coordinate 14,003,119, forward strand.
ATATCTCCAAATGCATATTGTCGACAACTGCGCCCTTTTGCCCCGCGGTACACATTTGTACACTTTCCTGTAATGTAATTGAACAGCCAGTTAAGCAAACGTCATTGCCAATGAATCAACAGCGGTTGAACACAAAATAGCATCACGCTTGGTGCACTTGGTCATTCTGACACAACATGCACTACATTTATGCACATAATTTTGACCATCTGCACGTACTTGTGCGAAATCAAGTTTGTGTGCCAATTCCAAGCCGTCTTCATCAATCACGTGACCCTACATCATCAGCAGGTCAGTTGCCTGATGAAGTGTGATGGTATCACACGCAACGTAGCAGTTGTAAAAGTAAGTTCCAGTTTTAGTCTTATTATTTCATTTTATTATCAACGACTGGATGACTGAAAACATTCATATCTATACAATCAAACTGTTGTTTTTCAATTACCTGACACCCATGTACTGCATCAATGAATCAGAGACGTTTGATTGGGACATATCTGACATACATCATGAGGATATGAATTATATTTAAGTACAATAATACAATAGTCATTTAGGCATTGGATATATTTTAGATATTTTTGGTAATTGCACACAAATATCATCAATAGCTTTTGAAATTAAAATTTGATCTTATTTTTACCAGAAATTTACAATTAACCATTACAGTTTGAAATTCTAAAATTTGAACAGTAAAAAAATAAAAATGTTCACAACATAAAAGGAGCAAAACAAACAAAATAAAAGAAAAAAAGAGAGAAAAAATGAATTGAATAAAAAAAGAGAAAAGTACAAATAAACTAATAATACAAAAACATAAAAACAATTTCTAACAATTTAATATATGTGAACAATTGAATTGTAAATTTTAATTATGCATATGAAGCACATTGTCAGTGAGAGCAAACTAGCCATATATAAGGCTTAGTTATGCCAGGGAAAATACTGAGACACTGGTAGGCAAAACCATAAACTGAAACCATAGAGAATTCCATATCACACACCTTCTGATGCAAATAATTCAATCACACAACATATACCGTAGATGGCGGCGGTATGACCTTCAACCTAATATTGCGTTGGATTTTCCCATTCTAAAAATAGAACACATAACATGGACGGCGAGTATAGTACGGATTTGATCACCATTGTTGTGTTAATTCCATGCTTTATAACCTAATCAACCATGGCTAGTGTTACGACCCCAAATGTGAGTACCACCAGTGCTACACTAGAGAAAATCAACAAGAATATCTTGCAGTGTTCTATCTGCTTTGAGCAGTACAAGGATCCCAGAGCTTTACCATGTCAACATGGCTTCTGTAGGGAGTGTCTGGAAGACTGGGCTAGAAATAGTAGCATTAAAGGCAAGCTGGCCTGTCCTACTTGTAGATTGGAGGTGACTTTACCAACAGAAGGAGTGAAAGGACTTCCTGTACACTTTCTGGTTAGCAGTCTCAAAGATATTTGTGGAGAAGCAAATCAGGTGGGTTTATATCACTGGGAGAGGTAGGGTTAGAGGGGGGGGGGGGTCACAGATGTAGAAATTGTAAGAATTGATGCAGTGGCAGCGAAAGTCAATAATTGCAATTTTGTTTATAATCTTGAATTTTCTTGGGTGAAAAATAAATGGTTTATGTTGAGATAAAAATCTACAGGAGATAGCACCAAACACATTTTACTTTTACGTATGACTTTTCGGAGGTCGTTTGCTACTGAAGATAGCACCAAACAAATGTTGCTTTTAGATATGGCTGATACGGCAGTTGCTATTTACTGATGATAGCTCCAAACACAATTTCATTTAGATATGACTTTTCGGCAGTTGCTATCTACTGAAGATAGCATCAAATACATTCTGCATTTAGATATGACTTTTGGCTGTTGCTATCTACAGGAGATAGCACCAAACACATATCACTTTTACGTATGACTTTTCGGAGGTCGCTAGCTACTGAAGATAGCACCAAACACATTGTGTATTAATGATATGGTGGGAAGATAGCACCAAACACATTTTTTACATTTAGATATGACTGATACAGCGGTTGCCATCAACTGATGATAGCTCCAAACACATTTTGCATGTTGATATGACTGATATGGCTGTTGCTATCTACTGAAGATAGCACCAAACACATTGTACATTACATATGACCATATAGCAATGTTGTCTCATCTGCTTTCAAATCATTAACGTGCCCATATACCCATGTGCCCATATACCCATAGAGAAAATATTTTTTCAAAAATATTGTTATATTTAATAAATTAGAAATATTAAAACAATATCCCTTCCAGAATGTTATTCATCATATATTCCTCTAACAAAATAACTTTTGAGATCAAGTATAAAAGCTACCATTTTCCCGGACACGTACTTCAAATGTTACAAAATCACACTATTTTTATTTAGGCGGAGTGAAAAATTGACTAATCATGACCCAAATCCAACACCCCTCGGCAGCTTCCCAAGGCTGTCGGTTGACTGTACTATAATATATATATTGATTGGACAAGCCGTTTCCCCCGGACCGTTTAATAATGTTAACCCATATCCAAACGATTGGCGCTTCTGTGCAGTGGTCCGGTGCATTGTGTACACAGAACTTTGCACTACCTGTGCATGACTTGTCATGTAGATCAATTTCTTTAACGATAAAAGTCCAGTTACTCGTTTCCATATAAATATGATGGAAAGATAGCACCAAACACATTTTTCATTTATGTATGCATTTTTGGCGGTTGCTATCTACTGATGATAGCTCCAAACACATTTTGCATTTTAATATGACTGATATGGCCGTTGCTATCTACAGAAGATAGCACCAAACACATTTTACATTTACGTATGAATTTTTGGCGGTTGCTATCTACTGATGATAGCTCCAAACACATTTTGCATTTTAATATGACTAATATGGCCGTTGCTATCTACAGAAGATAGCACCAAACACATTTTACATTTATGTATGAATTTTTGGCGGTTGCTATCTACTGATGATAGCTCCAAACACATTTTGCATTTTAATATGACTGATATGGCCGTTGCTATCTACAGAAGATTGCACCAAGCACATTTTGCATTTACATGAGTTTCCGGCGATTGCCATGTACTGCAGATAGCACCAAACACAATTTACTCTTAGATATGACTGATACGGAGGTTGCTATCTCCTGAAGGTAGCTCCCAAGCTAGCGTAGCGAATAATGGATGAGGTTCAGGGGGCAAAACCCCAGAAGCTCTCAAGTTTTAGCCTGTTTATTTGCCCCAGGAAGGCTAATTTAAAGTACATTTTTGTACACAAGGTCTGTATCTTGTCAGCAGGCTGGCTACGACTGGGCAGTCAAAAGAGAGCTTACATCATTATACTGTTCCTAGCACTCTATTGAAGGCATTCAAAAGTGGCCAAATTGTATCTGGATGATCATAGGAGACTCTTATCCTAAATGTATACATGTATTACATAATAGTGTCATGCTACCAGTACCAGTGTACCAACAATAGCTTTTGGAGTTCTAAAGATTCATGAAATATAAAAATATCTAATTTTTGTACATTTCAGCCCAACATTTGCAGTAATTGTAACAAGCCAGACAAGAATGCTAAATTCCACTGTTTTGATTGCAAGGATGACCTGTGTGGTGACTGCTACATTATACACAACAGTCTCAAGTTGACAAAAACTCACAAGGTTGTTACCATTGAGGACCTCCTCTCTGGAAAAGTCAGCGACGAAGGAAGATACTGCAAGGTACACAACAAAGTCATTGTCGAGTTCTACTGTGAAACAGAGCAAACACCGGTATGCTCCCACTGCATAAGTTTAAATACCTGTGCACACGGCCATCTGAGAAGAAGTTTGCAAGATGCGGCAGAGAAACAGACGTCCAGCGTCAAAGAGATGATCAAAGATTGCGAAGACACCAAGAGCAAGCATCAAATTGCAGTGCGAAAAGTAGAACAGGTTTGTAAAGATTTAAGACGGTCCACAGCTATGGCAAAGAATACCCTTGTAAAGGTTCGCACACAATACATCCGGCAACTGGATGAGATACTGAAGAAAACTGAAGATGACATTGATGAAGAGGAAACACAAAGGATGGAGTATTTAACTCTGACTAAGAGGGGCCTTAAAGTAAAGTTGGCTGATATTGACCAAGCTTGCCAGCATGGATCAAAGGTCATCCAATCTGGATCGGAGTTTAAGATGACATCAAGTTATGCTTCCTTGTCGGATGTGCTACAACGAGTCAACCAATGGCAACCAATACCAGTTGATGCTAATCTTGGTTATGTGAGATATGTGCCTGAAACAAATCTTACTATTCCAGCATTGGGCCATCTGTCAACAGATTACAAGTGGAGAAAGACTGGGCAATTTGGCACTAATCCACTACTAAAAAACCCACAGGGTATTGCTATTAACAACATCGGGGATATAGCTATCACAGGGATTAAACTTGATGGTGCGAAGTTTGGTGTGAAGATTTTCACAAGGGCTGGACAGTTCAAGTGCACCTTTAAAGATTCCCCCACCTATGTATATGATATAGCTGTTACACCTCAGAATAGATACATCATAGATAATAGAGTCTTGTATAAAGGATTCCTACAATATGACATTAAAGGCAATCAGTTGTCAAAGATTCCTACATATAATATGGATGGCAATCTATCTGATATTAATGGGGTTGCTGTAGATGCAATAGGAAGAATCATAGCAGGACTAAGCAACAACACCATATCAATTCACCAGGCAGATGGGACTCTCATTAATAGGTTTGCAACCCAGTCTATGCCGTATAAGCTTGCTGTTACCATCAAAGGAGATCTTGTTGTCACATTTATAGACAAAACCGTGAAACTAATGGACTACTATGGTGGTGATGTGCGGCTTATTCAGCCTCCTACTGATGTCACATTTTGGGATCCTTCCTATGTCTGCTGTGACAATGCCTATGGTGAGATTTATGTAGGAAATAATGGTGATCTAGCAGGTGTGTATGGATTCACATCTGAAGGGGAGTACCTTGGACTTGTCACAGATGATGTTGATATTCCACAAGGACTAGCAGTGACTGAAGATGGACAGGAATTGTTTGTAGTAGATTACCATAACAATGAGGTCAAAATGTTTCAGCGGGAGTGAATTAAATATTTGAGGATGATACCGCCATGAAACTAATGGACTACTCTGGTGGTAATATGTGGGTTATTCAGTCTCATACTGATGTCCCACCGTGAGATCCTTACTATGTCTGCTTATAGAATCATACTCCCATTAGTCTGCTCAAAGATGGTAATACATCGGACTTGTCACAGATGGTGTTGATAATCCACAAGGACTAGTAGTCACTGACAATGGACAGGAGTCTGTTTGTAGCAGATTCATCGGGTTAAAAGATTGAAGTGATTTTTTTTTAATTTTCTTTAAATACAGTGTGTGAGGGCACTGATTTGAGTCGGGTTTAGTTCTGATAGAACTGTTGGTTATTTTTCATGCCGGTTTGGGACCCCATGTCACAAGCATTTACTGTTTGTATAAAAAAATATGACTGGCTAAATATAAATACTAGTCTTGAACAGTAACATTCCATAGAAGTATGCATATTGTATATACTAGGGTTGAATAACATTTAAATCTATCATTACCCCTGATTCTGGACACAAACATACTTCAAAATGTTGTGATATCCATAACTTATACCACAACATATACATTTTAACATTTAACCTTAAAATAAATGATTTTTTACCCAATATTTTTGCTAAATTCTCCAACTTTTAAAACAAATACTAACACAACAGGTCACACAACAGGTTTGTTTTACCAAATGAAGTAGCAGGATATGACTAATGGGTCTATTGCTATTATGGTCTAAACCCATGGTGTAATGCCAAAAGGTCTAATCCAAATCGGTCTAAACCCATATAGTCTAATACCCAATATGTATAATACCCAATTGTCTAATACCCATTTGGTCTAATAGTCATTTTGTCTAAACCCATTTTGTCTAACCCCATATGGTCTAAACCAATTTGGTCTAATAACAGAGTTGGTCTAATACCAGGTTGGTCTAATTAGAGAATAAAGGTATTGTTTTTTAGACCGTACCCCCGTGTTATATTGTCTGACATAAATGCCGGAGGTAGTATTTTTTTAAGTGGAACAAAGACGCCGCAGGCGGAGTTGTTTCACGCATCAAAACAAATTACTACCCAACGTGCTAGTGGAAATTTCTGCTAGTGGATGTCTCTTCACGTAGACATTGTGTTCAAAACAACTCAACTTTTCAGAGGGAGTAATTTTCAGAGGGAGTGAACTTGTTGTTGTCAATACATTAACCGCATCCTGGGAACTTTGACATTCTACCGATACGCATGTTTGGAACTGTGTAATTTGGAAGCGACTTTATTTCATTTATGTATTTATTTATTTCGAAACAGCAGTTTTTCGCTGATCCCCGTTTTCTTTTCGCACTTAGAAAATAAAATTTTTCGCAGAATTTTCGGGTGTGTTTTCAATGGGTTTCTAAATCAAAGCGGTGCCCGTTAAAGGCTCCAAATAACATTAACAGTAGTGGCATAGGCCGATAGATTACAGTAACTTTGCCGGATCGGAGAGATCGATCATTATTTAATTAATTTTCATTGTAGTTTCAAGCTTTTTAGAGTGATTGTTTGCCATTTTTCAAGGTTTGTTGAAATTATTGCTTAGTTTGCTGATTTGACCCCCGACATTGTTCTATGGCTTTTGCGATTAGAGGTTATCTGGAAATTGATTAGCTGTCTTTTACGTCGTCTGTAGAAACAGCGCGTTCAAGTACCTCCGGCTTTTTAGCCGGCTAAATCTCTGCGGGCAAATAGCGGAGGCTCCTGTAGAAACACGCTCTTAGACGAAATGGTTATTAGGCAATGTGGGTATTAGACCAAATGGGTTTTAGACAAAATGCTTATTAGACCAATTGAATGTTAGACCAACTGACATTTAGCCCAACTGGTCTTAGACCAATTGGTATTAGACAAAATTGGTATTAGATCAAATGGCAAGTCACCTGAGTAATGAAGTAAACTAACCTTAAGATGAGGACATCCTCTAAATAAGCCCGATTCTGGTGCAGGTTGTTTAAGACAGTCTTGACATAGCAGCTATGTACAGCCTTGTAGTCATTAATTATAGCCTCACCTAGCTGTACGGTTTGTGTGTATTGCACCTTACGTGCATCGTAATTCAGCTTGATATCCTGAAATGTACAATTTTTTGCACTGGTTGAAATGTGTACACCTTTTCTAAACTAAACTGTTAACTAATTGTATTCTGATTTGATTTAATTTTCGCGAATTTTGCATGGGAGGTGGATTCCCAAAATTAAATACACAGCGAAACTGACAAATTTGCATTGAAAGTAACAGTGACATTTCCAGATTCTTGAAATTAAATGCCCGCTAAAATAGCACTTATTTCAAATTGGCGTAATAAGGTATCCGCAAAATTATAGTGCTTTACAGTAAATGAATCAAAAAAATTACCAAGGTGACCAAGAAAACAAACCTGTTCTTTGGTGAACAAACCTCTCAGGTTGGGTGTTGATAAGGGTTTTTTTGTTGTTCAAATTGAAATCACAAAATCTGTATACAATTTTGACATTTTTGGATAAACTAACAAAATATAATGTAATTTATAATTTTATTAAAAATCTATGGCTCCTCAAAAATCTGAAATGTACACTTTGTGGCCAAATTTCTTCCTCATAATTCATTACGGATGATTTCACACTTCCGTAATAAAAATTGAGATGATCATTTTTCAGTAAGAGAGGATGAAGAAAGGTGTCACCAATTCAAATTTTCATTAGGATTGCTTTACTCTGTACACTGTACTATTGGAAGCAGCCAAACATATGTGGCTATTAATAGGTCATTGGGCATGGATACACATTCATGCTGAAGCACACTATAAGCCATGAAAATTTGATTTAGTGCAATTTCCATCAAGTCTTTGTTGATAACAAACAATCATTATCTAATCAAGTTTTACAAATGAGGTGTCACATTTTGAGAAAAAATATTCAAAAAAATTGTACTCTTCTAATTTTTGATACGAAGTAACAAACCTTAAAATGTGTACAATATGGGTATAGCCAGGCCCACAAAACAGTCTTTCCTCTTGGTCTGATCCATAGATTTTGAATAAAATGATCTAATACAAATTGTCAGGAACCCCTCCTCTACCAAACTAGGAAATCATTATAATATTATAAATATACATACTTCAATATCCTTTACTGTACTCCCAATATCTTGTTTCATAATCTCCATTGATTCTAAAGTGTCTAAATCTGGCAACAACCAGCTATCTTCCAAGTCATCCACCTCACGTTCAAAGTCGGCAACCCTGTCCATCAGCTTCTGCTGACTCTGGCGATAGTCTGCAGCAAATCCAGCCACCTTGTCATATCGATCATTGATTCCTGTCAGTCTTTCTAAAACTTTCTTGCAATCATCTGTGGTGCATACTCGATTGAGTTCTTGAACAGCAAAATTCAGGTCATCAACAACTATTTTGTGATTGTTGGTGTCATCCTCAAGGATTCTGACTTGATTGATTTGCTCAAGAAGATGTTCTTTACTTGTGGCAACGAGACAGCCTTGTTCCAATACATACTCTTTATTTTCTACTGCATCAAGCCATCTTTCCAGCGTATCCATATTTTCTTTCATGTTTTGCAATCGGTTAAGCGCTCCCTGATGTTCCTCAAGCAAGTTGTTAACTCCAGCTTTTAGGGCAGCATAGCGATTTATAATTTCACCTGTGATAAATGCAAATATTCGAATAGCTGAGCTATAGTAGTGATTAAGCTGATATCCTGTAACAAGATCTTGGGCAGAATGTCTTAATAGCCTGTTTTGAGAAAACAGCCCATCTAATATTATGTGACCCAGAAAATTATCCTTTTTGTGTTTATCTATCAAGTTGTCGCCTCTGTTTCCGACAAGAAACCAGTTGTGCCAATTTGTCAATAGAAATGTGGTAATTGCTGACCTTTTGCTTCCGATTTGTCAATTTTGCTTTACCACTACCAGGTTTTTTTTTAGCCAACCAACCCCTCCCCATTTCAGGTTAGGTGGTGCAGGGTAGGGTACAGGCAAATGTGATCCTTTATTAGACTGTTTTCCACCAGAATTCTTTTTAGAAGAGGAAACCACTTCTGAAATTAAAAAAAACCAAGTTTTGGTCACACATGCTATAGTCTATTTGTCTATCACGAGACAGTGGCGTTACTGCGTCATTCACAAATTGTAGTACATAAACGTGTGTGCCTACTCGAAGCGCTGACGTATACACTCACGCGTAAAAAGGAGGAAGACACATAAGCACGCGTGAATGTTGCGCCTGTGTAGTTACCAGTGGCGTAGCCAAGGGGGGGCAAGGGGGTTCTCTGCCCCCCCTGTTGCCCCCCCTGTGGGAAATGTCAGTTGAAATAATTTGGGACTAACCTATTCACAACACAAGGAAATTCAATCCTCAATTTGGTTGTTGCCCCCCCACCAAAACTCCCGGCCCCCCCTTTGCCCCCCCACTGAGAAAAACCTGGCTACGCCACTGGTAGTTACATCTCTGTCTCGTGATGGACAAATAGACCGTAGTATTTGATTGCCCCTTGGGTATGGCTCGTGCCTACACCTACCTCTGCCAAATCCAAATTAAATAACCTCAGCACCCCTCCCAGTTTGTTGAAACCTGCACCCTCTTCTTTATTATTACTAGCGGGCACCAGCGCTTCGCGCTGGACCCGCTAGAAGATTTCACGGGGAATAAGTAAACAAAGCGTAAGAAAATGTGATACAATAATATCAAGAACATGTCCTACATGTATACATAATCCAGACGGGGCCCTATTAAAACAATCCGAATAGCGCAGGTGCTTTTGATAATCCAGGTATACATGTGCCTTAATCTAGGTAGGCCTACGTTTGTGTTTCCCGATACCTATGTAGGCCTCCCATGAGACCTGAAATGCGGGTACCCGTTGTCCCATTATATCCAGGGACCCCATAGGCCTAAGCCCTACCCCCTAATCCAGTTGCCCCAGGTGCTCTTAATAATGCACCGGATACCACATAATCAAGGTAGGCCCACTACAGTGTGCCGTTATCTCGAGATACCCAGGTGCCCTTACTTTATCATATTCAAGTAAATTAAACGCGGGTGCCGAAGATAGCGGGCAGTTAAAGTCCTATCACAATAGGCAGAGGTCAAAGCGTTATAAATGTTTATATAAATATCAAGAGTATGTCCTTAAATAATTCAGGTACTAAAGTGCCCTTGATATACATGATATAATGTAAGTGACATGGTGCCCTTAATACACCATGAGCCTAGGCCCAATGTGCTCTTAAATAATACAGATACCCATGTTTCTAATCCAAGTAGGCCTACTTCATCAACGTGTTTTTAATACCCCCAGTTATTACATTAAGGTGCGGGATTGTAAGTTACAATACCGCACGGGATTGTTATGCGTCGTTCTTTAAAAAACTACCACACTCAATGCATCATGTGTCAGGTGAATACACAAAAGTTACAATACCGCACCTAACTCAGTTATTACCTCCTGTCAGCGCATGTTTCTACCTATTTTGTACCCCAAATAATAAAAAAAGTTACTTAAAATTTAGATTTTAAATGTCTCCCCGATTCTTTTATTACCCCTCCACCCCGTTTTCCTCCTTTAACATTTTGGTGCTGGTGTCGCCACTGCCCATTATGCACATACATGTACTGTATCCAGGTAATTCAGTATAGGCCTACGTTCTGAGCGTTATAGTTTTATAGTCGGTCGTTTAGTTTTATGGTCGGCGGAGTCTATCATCAAGATCACTTGTACCATTCCACGCTTGTACTTGAGCACAATGTATGCCATCCGGGTTTTGTTTGGCCTATTTACATTAAATACATTATTCCTTCAATAGGCATGTGGGGCCTTACGTATAGTATGTAGTCCCTTTGTTAGGTTTGCTGTGTTCTATAAAGCCTCCCGAGATACTATCTGAGTGTACACCCTTAAAATCCAGTTATCAAACGTGGCCCACCTGCGCATAGTATATCCAGGTAATTTGAGACTCGTTTTATTATAGTGAACCCCGTAATCCAGATACCACGGATGCCCTTAATATAATCCAGACACTCTATAATAATCATGATAATGTACCACACAAAAAACACGTTCCGTTTATCCAGATGCCCCATGTGCCCTTATATCCAAGTGCGGAGAGGAGGAGGTGGCTTTAGCTGTTTAGAGTACACTATTAGAAAAAGGGTGCTTCAGAGGCGTTCTTGGCTGTCCCGTATATGGTTTAAAGGTTCTTTGATTTTAAAGGCCCCCAAAAGGTTCTGTAGAGAACCTTTAGAGGTTCTAAAGACCAATGTTTGCCCATATTTTGCCTATTTTGAACCTTAAAATGGTTCTTTTTGGAACCTTTTAAGGTGATATAAAGGGTTCCATACGGCCGCGGGACAGCCAAGAACCCCTGAAGCCTGAAGCATCCTTTTTCTAAGAGCATGAAGAGTGTACGGACTGCCTGCTTTCACTCTGCTCCGTTACAATGTGCACGGTTTGCGCCACAAACGCGTACAATTTTTGTGCTGCGTCATTACGTGTGCGCCGAACCGCGTTCGCCATGTTAAACGCGGTCGCGCAGCACAACATAGAAACGGTTGACATGGTACTGCCAGTTTCTTTATCGTTAGCAAACGTCGCATTCATCTATGTTACTAATGTGAAAGTGTCGCTTTAAGATCTGTGTAAGAGTTTTTGTTTACATTTAGAAAATGCCGTGAAATATTTTTATTTGTCGGACGTATAAATGCTTGTTACTATGCGATCTTTAAGAATAATAAACAGCCGCATATACAGAAATGTAGCTATATCCCTGAAGAAAATATTTTGGGTGAAGACCATATGTCATCACTCACTCCGAAAACCACAATTTGTGTCCGAACAGTAGCTGCCCGAGTAAAATAAATTCAACATTTTGGATTTTCACATGTGATCCTTTCTGCGCATGTCTGAAAACGGGAAAAAACGGGTATTGAACTATCTAATTAGCTCGTGTATTAGAGGCGCAATTACCACGCTTTTTCAGTTGAAGAGGGACGCGAGTGCAAAATTATTATTGAACTATCTAATCAGGCGAGGGACCGAAAATTAGTATATAGATTATTATCATTATAATACAAGGCATTTATATAGCGCTCTTACACAATGAGGTACCACAGCGCTTTACAGAATAAAATACATATAGAATTAAATACATACACGGTAAATGTTAAAAATACATACAATATAATTTTTTAAAAATACAAACACATTTAAAACAAGTTGATGAGAAGAACAACCAAACAGATTACAAATTACGCAAGAAAAGATGTGTTTTTAATAGTTTTCTGAACTGGGTAACAGAAGAAGCATGACAGATATTATGTAGGAGCTTGTACTAGAGCATAGGAGCGGCGGCAGAGAAACCTTTACTTGCGGAAACAAGGCGTGTTTTAGGTCTACTAAGAAGTCTAGCGTCAGTGCTCGACCAAAGCCCACTCCTGCCAGGCATATAAGTTAAAAGTTTTCTGCTGGAACGCTCTCCTGGAAGGATAGGCTTAAGTTTTCCCACCCCTTCTCCTCCCAGGCATGCAGCAGCTAAACATCCCTTGAGAATAAGGTATACCAATTGAAATCCATACACCCTCCTATGGAGGACATGACCTTAATTTTCCACAGGGAGTCTTGATTTCATATGGAGCCACCCATGCAGGTAACCCCATTTGATATTCACACTCCCTGTGGGGAAATGAGATAATATCCTCCATATAGGGGGTGTATGGATTTCAAATGTAATAGCCCAATACATACCAATGGTTCTCTGTACCATCAATGTCACCTCGGATTGTTCTCCACACAAGTCATCTCCTGCTATTTTGACATTTTCAACATTAATGGCATGAGCCTTAACATCTTGGTAAAAATTCTGGAAAACAATAATGAGGTAGAAAGATAGTTGTTAAAATTGTGAGCATGTGTGGCCTAGCGGAATCAGCGCTATATTCATAATCAGAAGGTTGCGAGTTCAAGCCCCGCTCGGATCAACGTGTTTATATCCTTGGGCAAGGTATTTAGTCTCAATTGCCTTGTCCACCCAAGCGACAATTGGGTAGCTGTTATCATCTAAAAGTGCGCCTAGCCGGCTGCCCGATAGATGATGTAAATGGCAGCGATAATAATTAGCCAATGTGAGTAAAGCGCTTTGAGACGGTGTTCCACACGGTGTAAAGCACTATATAAAAACCGACTATTATTATTATTATTATTAAAAAAACCAATTTCTATGGGCCCGATCGATCCATAACTTGTCTAATTCACTTTCTTTATAGTGTTTACTATAAAGAATTTTTATACTTTGTCCCTGGTGAAGGGTGGTATCTCCACTTCAAACGATGGTTTTATTGTTGCGTTATATTTGTTGTTTTATTACACAGCAATTGTTGTTGCTTGTCCCAGTGCATATCCATGTTTTATTATTGTTGTTACTTAGTTTCAGTGCACAGTGATTCTCATTGCTTGCCTTAGTATATTTCACTGTTTTATTGCGTTATTCTCCCTTGTTATTACATGTTTCACCACACCCAGTTGGTATATCTTGCTTTTATTCTTTGCATTTAAGATTTTCGAGATATCCTCTTGTATCAGTTTTGGATTGTTCCTGGTTCCGTTGGATTCATTTTTTTACATTTTTTACCATAATTGGCTATTATTTTATTTTTCTGATCCATAAGTTGCTCCTTTTTTTAAATGTTTGCCAATTTTATTTGTAAATTGTTGATTATTTCTGACATTTTGATTGATTTTTAAAAAAAATCTTTTATGGATATAAATGGATATAAATTTGCATTTTTTGGTCTTTAAATAGCATCTAAGATGTCCGTTTCCAGGATTTAAAAAAAGTCATGGTCTACAGGAAAAATAAACTTGTTGTTAAGCAGCTAACAAAACAGTAAAAACAGTAAAAATGCATATAATGTGACCTTTCCCCCAAAGAGACCTCGCCATGGATTTGATCTTGAATTCTCAGATGAGACTATTAGAGGATTAGGCAAAAAGTAATATGTTGTGTTATGTTGCCCTCAAGTGCCAAAAATCTTGAAGCCGGGTCGGTCGCTTGATATTTTCACTCTTTTTCGTTTTTCACTCTTTTTCGTGCTTTAATATTGATGCAATACTGATTGTGCAATATGTGTTCCGTGCATCACGCTTTTTAACTATTCCCATTTTTACTTATGTATATTTCACAGTTATCCCCGTTGTCTGTGGTTGCTCTTCTTATTTAGACTTAACTGTGCAATATTCATACAGTATTTTATCTTGTTGTTATCGGAATTTTAATATTGTATATTTATATATTGCTGCCGTGACGTGTGCTTTACGCTTTTAATGTATCTTTGTAAAGCACCTTGAGTTCTTTTTGATGTAATTGCGCTATATAAGAAATAAATATTATTATTATTATTATTATTCCTTCTTTTTATTCTTTTCATTTTTCTTTTCTGACAAATATTACTGACAGACTGTGGTTATGTTTAGACAAAATTGGTAAATGTCAATTTGAATAATGTTTCTAGTGTGATAACAGTTTAAAAACAATTTATTCAACAAAACTTGTTCATTTCAAGCAGAAAATAGTAGTATTTTGACAATTTGGGTTATTAAATCTTAAAAAAAAAAAAAATGTGACCCTAATTTTCGAGATTTTAGGGTCGCTGAGGGCAACCCAACAATTTTTTCTTTTTTTCTTAGAAGTTGAAATTATTTTGAATTTGTACTTATTTTAATAACCCCCCTCCCCACACTTTTTTTTGTAATTGGAGAAAGAAGTTGTACATTTTTTCAGGGATAGGGTGTAGTTCTTAAAGCGAAAAACATGTTTCTGCTTATGAGTAAGCTATCACATATTAGTCTAGTGCAAAGATTTCTATTAGCCTATACAAGTTATACATATGTATTCCATAATACCCATAGGATTAAAATCGTTGCATCGGCACTGACAGCCTAGCTAGTCAAGTAGTATGACATTCAATGTGGTTCGAATCCCAGTATTGTCAGATTTGTATGTAAAACCTTTGCTTTCAATGAATTTTTCTGAAATTAGGGTTAAAGTTTCCAAGTCAGAATACTTATGACTAGGCTAATTTGTGATATAGCTTATTCATAGGAAACATTAAGAAAACAAACCTGTATTTCTCCAATCGTCATTCTCATACATTCAGCATTACCCCCTGCTTGCTTCTTCCAAAGTTTCTCCAGAACTTCTTCAGCAGATCCTACCCATCGTATCACACCATTCTTCAGGTCCAAATAAGACAGATGTTTGTTCAACAGTTTGGTCAGCTTCTTGCCATGCCTGGCACACCTGGCGTTTATCTTATCAAACCGGTGTGTGATGTCCGTCAGTGTCTTAGAGATCATGTCTGCTGGAACGCTCTCCTGGAAGGATTGGCTTGAGTCTCGCGGAAGCTGGCTGGTGCGGAAAGCAGCTATTTTTTTGCGGAAATTCTGTTCCATTATATTTTTAAAAAAGGTATAAGTAGGTTTATTTTTTAAATAAGAAACAAAAATAATGTTCTAATTCTATAATGTAACCACTTTTGATTGAGATAAGGCGTATTTAATGGTTCAGTTTTATATATTGTTTGCTTGGAGCAGCTTGACTTGACTAATGTACTCCATAAACTTAAAACTAAACCTTTTTTTAAAATTCTGCCCAACCAAAATAATCCAAACCAAGTGTGATATTGGATTGGTTTTTATTTGTTTCTTTGGTTTTTTGCTTGTTTGTTCAGTTTATTTGCTTGTTTGTCTGTTTATTTGTTTGAGTTAAACATTTTTATATTTAATTTTATGTTGAACTTCGTTTTTAGAACAAAATGTATTTCAAACAATGTAAAGTAAAAAAAAAAGATATTGAGCAATTAATTGACCTATTTTTCAGCTCATGACGCAATCTATAATTTTATATCTCACATACTGTACATACAGTTTATATCTTACCGATGCTACATCAAGATGATAATATGCAGATTTCATCAAGCACTTAAGGTTTCCTTTCTGATGATTAACCTCATTCCTGATTTGTGTATGCTTGTCTCGTTGTTTTTCAAGAGCGTCAACATCTTGCGTGATATTTCTCTCCAATCCGTTAAGATTCTCCTCTACCAATGTCAGCCACTCAAGGAAGTCGGACAAGTCGCGGTCCAGTTTCTGGACATCCTCAATTGCAGCCGAGAGCTCCTTCAGACGATTACATGAGTGATCGCTCACCATGTCATAGCGCAATGTCAGTTCAGCTAATCTCTCATGCAATTTTTGCGCATCAATTTTGATGAGTCGATCATAATTGTTATTTTGGATTTTTTCAATGTCATCTGCGCATTTAAGAATAGG
Organism: Ophiura sarsii; assembly: GCA_035610835.1. Taxonomy (NCBI): domain Eukaryota; kingdom Metazoa; phylum Echinodermata; class Ophiuroidea; order Amphilepidida; family Ophiuridae; genus Ophiura; species Ophiura sarsii. Next base: position 14,019,616 of record CM069453.1, read on the forward strand.
TTGTTGATGGGCTTGTATGTCCGCATGCAAAATCTGCCAAAGAGAAAAACAGTAAAAACTGTACAACAATTATATACACACATCATTGTCCACAAATGTATCTTACTATAAATCTGGAAACGGTGTGTGGGGGTGTGTTTGTTTGTGTGTTTGTTATCCTTATTTCTCCGTTAGTTGTGACCAAAGTGGCGCTTAATTTGCATGAAAGATAGAGGAAATAACGGGAAGGGTGTTAAAGTTTATTCCACTGAAATTGGTTAACAATTGGCTCCAAAAACAGCAAAAAACCTCTCAGATTTGGCTCATAAATGCCACTAGAATTGAACAACACTGTACGTTGCCCGTACTCCCGGGCGTGTACTACCGCGTAATCATACCGTGGTAACGCGTCGCGTGCATGTATGCGCAAGGGCTCACTGCCGCGGCACACGCACTCCTACACATGGCGCAGAAGCCACACTGGAAATGGTTAGGCCTGTTGGTAGGGTATTTTATGTCATGGGGGGGGGTGTGGTGTAAAATCACGGGAAATGGTTTAGGATAGGCCTAGGGTTATAATGGTACAAGTAGCGTTTTGCGGGGGTTAATGAAGCAACCTGATTTCTTTACTTTAAGTTGGGGTGTGTGTGTGTGGGGGGGGGGGGGGGGTTGAAGGGGGTTTATGTGGTTTTAAAAGTATGGAAGGTTAACTTGATGCGGTTTGAGAAGTAGGGGTTAATAAAGTAGCCACGGTAAATGGTTAGGAGGGACATGGTTATAAATCAACCTAATTGGGGGGGGGGGGGTTTCCAGATACACTGGAAAGGGGTCTTAACCCTAGACCCCCCCCCCCCCCCCCCCCCCTGAGTACTAAAAATGCCACTCCTAAGTCCATCTCCAAGAGCCTGTGCCGCCTGGTTTTCGATGACGTAATCAACCAAGCCTATATAGTCAACACGGTATACTGCCACAAGTAGCTGAGGGCCGTGGCTTTGTAGGTGGGACATAGGGCCAGAGTCCGGAGGGTCCCTGGATCGAATCCCGGCGATTTAGTTGGTGTTTTTTCTTCGAAAATTGTGATCCCGATTACAAAACCTAAAGCAGGGTTAGGCTTAAAACACTTTCCATGCAGCTATTGATTTTACCATATACAAAACAGGTCTATCTCAAGGATTACTGAACCAATATTAGGCATGTTTGTACTTTTTTTAATGCATTTCTCATGGTGAAACAAAATATGGTAATGAAATTCAATAATGTTGACATGTGAAATTTTGGAATGTCGTCTGCAGACGCCTGCCGTGTGGAAAGTGTCAACAGCTTTATATGTGCATACCTCCAAATATGGGAGTGCCCTTCACCAGATATAACAATTGGCCAAAACTATGACCCATCGCCGCACCTCTTTAATTCTGGTTATGGATCCTATGATGTTTGGGTTTTGCTCTGCTTAGAATGTTAAGTTTTGTTTTGTTTTTCAGGGTTTCATTTGCCCTCTCTCTAATACTCCCAGGAGGGGGAGGGCGTAGTTGTTGCTCATATATTTCAAAAACTTTGGTACTCTTTTTCAATCACGAATCTCCTACTTTTGAAAATGTCCCATCTTTGGTCTCTGTGGTACTGTGTTTGTAAGCGCCGCCAAACATGGACCTTTATGTGTTAAAACACCTTCAACCGTGGACACACAGTCAACCGTGGACGTCCGCAGTTGACATAGGCTATATCCGAGCTCAAGATGGTCGATAGATGGCGCTCGTTGAAATCTGGGGTATTTACAATACTTCCGCAGTTGACGGTGAAACCTTTTTTTCCTTAACATACACACGAACGTGTGTAAACACCGCCAAACAAGGACATTAATGTGTTTACACACCTTCAGCCGTGGACTATTTTAGGTCCATGGTTGAAGGTGTGTAAACAAGGTCCTCGTTTGGAGGAGCTTACGCGCATGTATGTGTCTAGGAATGTTTGGGTCTCAACTCTTTGGGTAGTGCACACAAACATTTCTGTCTCACCTCTAAATAGTGAATTAAACGTATGTAGCCTGATAACGTTCTATCTTCAACATTGACACACCTGGATGGTGCTCAATGTGAAGATTCTCTATAACAGTCAGTAACATCAAATAAAAGAATACACATTTTTTAATTCGTGCGCGACTACTGGTGGCCGCCATTGTGTTTTTACAGTATACCAGTGTCCCGGATGTACACAGTAAAGTATAGGGTGATCATAGTTTTTTGGTTGCAGTGAATTTCTATGAGTTAAAGTGAATTGTAAACTTGTGAATCCGGTAATTAAATATATTTACTAGATTCTCACCAATGGAAAGAAAAATCTATCGACGGCAAAAGGAAAAAAACGAGCAAAGCACCATCCATAGTCAAAACAACCCCGTCGTTTTAAGAGTGTATTCACACTTACTTTATGTTCATTAAATTGTTCGGTAAGTTGTTGCAACTCTTCCTCCATTGGTTGCTCATAGGCCAGTGAGGTCTCCATCTTCAACACCCAATCAAGATGACTGATTATCCTATTACTACAATCACAAACCCGTTCCTGTACAAGTAAAATATTGGTTTAGTTGGGATGAAAACCTTGGGTAGGGGTAGGGGTGTGTGATGGGTGGAATGGTGGTTCTTCCATGGGGTTCATAGGCAAGAAAGGTCTCCGTCTTCGACAGCATTCAGGAATTCTTATCTTGAATTATCGCAAACACGTTCCCGTACAGGGAGTAAATATTGCTTTTTAGTTGGGATGAAAACCTTGGGTTGGGGAAGGGGTGGAGTGGGGTGGTGAGTTCTTCCGTGGTCGATCTAAGGCTGGCAAGGTCTCCATCTTTGACAATCATTTAATGACTGGTTATTCTGTTGTGACAATCACACACACGTTCCTGAACAGGGGGTTCATAAATTGTGTTAGTTGTAATGAAAACCTTTGGTTTGGGAAAGGGTGGGATGAGGGAATGGTGGGTTCTTCCATGGTTGCTCATAGCCTAGCAAGGTCTCCATCTTAGACAACCATTCAAGATAACCAAGCATATAATAACCAGCATGGTAATACAATGGCAACCTACGATCCCCTCCTTTTGAATCCAGAATTGATTACCTTGATTTGTTTCTCAGCTTTCAGCCTTTGCAGGCTCGCAATACCATCTTGCAGTATCTTCTCTGAAACCTCTTCCAGTCTTCTGTACCCATTAAGCAGATCATCTGAACGCTTCCGCAGCTCATCACATTGCTCTGTTGACAGCTTATCACAATTTACAGACAGGAATTGATCAACTTCATCTGTTGATTTCTCAATAGGGGTGCAATGAGCGCAAACATCATCTCTGACTGTTTTTAACGCTTGAATTTCATCAGAGAGTGTCTGGCATTTGTTGCTACTGAGCATGCTCAGATTGATGAGTTCTTCACAGCTCGTCAACCAATCTTGATTGGTCTTGAGGGCGCTCATGCATTCTGTCCAATCCTTGGCCAGGTCAAGGTCGGTGAGTGTTGTCTGGATACGTTGAAGCAGGTCATTGTAACGAAGAACGATTTTATCAATGTCTTTTTGTGTTAATAGCTCAACTGAGAAGGAAAAAGATATTTTCGGTCGATATTAATTAACTGTGAAACTGAAAATGGTAACGCATTTGGCAAGAAAAGACACGCAACATTTCTTAGTCAGTTGACAAAACGGTAAGAACAGAGTCAAAATTTAACTCCTTCATTTTGTGGAGTATATATTAGTCAAAAGTATTTGTAAAAAGAAGAGTGTATAATATCCCTATACATCAAACTATGTGCCAACTCGCACTCTTCGTTCTGGACAAATGCAACTTCTTCAAGAAACTATATCTAAGCGCTCTTGGGGAGACAGATCTTTTGCTATTGCAGCTCCTCGTCTCTGGAATGAACTTCCTATCCATATTAAAACTGCAAAAACTGTTACCATCTTCAAAAAACTGTTGAAAACACATCTGATGTCTGAGACATTTTGTAATAATTAAGTCGTTTTATTGTTGTTTATCGTTTTCTATTATATTGTATTTTATGTTTGTGCCTTGAGCGCTCTTATTTAGAGTGGATATGTGCCTTGTCACTATTATTATTATTATCCCAAACCATTGCTCTCAATCTCATTAAATATTCAGTATTTGGCACCAGCGTGTAAGTTTGTTTTCAAAAGCTTTTTGCACAGTAATCTGATGATTTTTTTTGGGGGGGGGGGGGGGGTAGGGGAAGGAGTCTAACATTGCTTAAAGCATTGATATGTGATCTTTTTCAACTTTTTACAAATATTGTTTTCTCTCTTATAATGTATTTGACTTATCAGGAAAGACTTTCCTGGACTCATAAATCTGTGAAAAAACCATCACTGAACTTTATTAAATCATAATGGAAATCTGCTTCCAATTTAAGGAATTTCTCAACATATTTGCTTGTATTGTCATCATAAAGCATTCCATAGTATTCTGTTCACTTTGTGTACAGTTGCAATCATAGCAGGAAACACTGTAAACAGCAGCAACACGGTGTCAAACCAGGGAATTCTATTTACGAACAAAAGAACCAGGAATAATTACTCAGAAAATAAGTTGTCGGAGTCTAGTTTATTTCAAGGTATTAAAACTGTGATTTTGAAGTAATTAGGAATAGTATGGCTCTCTGTAACTTAGAGGATCTTCACGATTTATGATAAAAAATGCAAATCTGCAAACAAATCTGCTTTCAAAGTAAAAATCAAAGATAGAGGGCGCCACTAGGGCACTTTAAAGGCATTTCTTGATCCACCCACTTACCTATAAATCCCCTTTCCTCATCATACGTTCCTTCTGTTGTCAGCTTCAAGCCTAGGTCATTGGATCGACAGCGAGGGGGCGCCTCCATTGTCTGGGCTGCGTCTCTGGTCAAAATATCCAAGGTTGTACCGTTGAGGGCATTTTCACTGATCTTTGGCTTGTAGTCCACTACTTCTTTATGTAATGACTGATAGCAAATGAGCAAAACAGATACAAAGGAAAATATAGCTGAAAGTGTCGCGGCAAAAGGGTTCAGTTGTCGCTCAAAGAAAAGGTTGAAATCTTAAATACCAATAAAAGGAGCTGTTATAGTTTAATCAGTTCCCAATTGGCGAAGCTGCCTTACAGCAGCGGATGAATACAGAAGGATGCAGCCAGGCATGAAGGTAACTAATGCACTGTGCATCGAATGTGTGCTGCCAATACCATGTGCCTGTGGACATAATCGGGGGCGTACAGTTTGAAATTTGGATTATTTTTGCATGCGTAGAGATAAAACCGAATCTTTCATACAAATTTGGAACTGATTGAACTATAGAATGCTTCAAAATGACACCTTTGTGGGTAAGATTCCATAGTGCTTTCTGATTTTATGAAGAAAGAAGAAGAAAAAAGTTCTTTGATTTTCCATGCCTTATTCCATCAATATCTCATCATACATTTTACCAACAACTGGACCCTTTTGCCGCGACAGTACAGAAATATGCTGTTACAGTATGTCTGTGTGCAAAATGAAAATATAAATTTGATAAGTATTAAGTAGAATGACAAGGGACAGATAATGCTAGACAAACTATTTCGATAACATGACAAATCAAAATTAGAGAATGATCGACAAGTTTGAATGATTGACAAGCTAATACGGTCAATGACAAGTGTAGATCGCCAAGAGGCCATAAATTTCTTTTATTTTTTTATTTTCTTCAAACGCGCACCAATTAACTAACGCGCGTGGGAGCTTTGAGACGAAACATTTTTTAATATAGTCTAATGATGTGTGTGAGAGAGGCTGCCGCCATCACACACTCAATTTTGGTGTAGTCCAACTGCAGGCGATCAGAGGTAAGAAACATGTTTTAATCATTTTTGCTGTGTTTTAACAGGGACAATGGAATGGAGGGACAAGACACTATTGTACTGTTATATAAGTATGCATGTTGCGGAGGTAAAACTATCATCAGTTGAGCAAGCATATACAATACATTCATGAATGTGCACTGGTACAAATCTCAGCAATCATACTGCACGACTCGCTGTGTGTCTTGCTCGATACGGATAGACCCTTAGTTCGGTGAAAGCTCGACATGACGTGAAGTAGTAGGGTACAAATGTGATTTTATTGCTGAAAATCATGGATGAGTAAGTCTAGATTCAGACCACCGGGTGCCAAAATAGCACTATTGGGCAACTTTTTTATTGACGTGTTAAGCCACACCCCTTTATCGATTATGTAATAATGCAGTGGCGACCACCCCCCACCCTCAATATTGACTGTCGTGTCTGTTGAGATTGGCACTGTCGGTTCATTTGACAAGAGGAATCATGGAATAATGATGGTCGAAAGTACACAGATGGCAATTGTTTGCGCGCGTCCCCCCAAATGCAATCATAGCAAAAATAAGTGTTAAGCCGAAAATTTGTCATATTCACACAGTGCAAAACTTCTTTTCAAATATTAAACTTAAATTAAAACAATCTGCAAATTTCTTACTTCTGAATTGCCGATTGTCTGCAGTTTTTGTCAAGTGACAAGTTCTTAAACAGCAAGCATGACATATTAGTTTTGTCTGCATGACAAATCAATTTTCTTGCATGTCAAATTAATTTTCTTGCATTACAATTTATTTTTAAATTTGTCGAATAAGGCCCTTTTTCATGACAAATGATAATTTGTCATTTCGTGCATGAATGACAAATGATTTAGTTGTAGAGACAAATATTCAATTTGTCATACAAGACAGTCTGCATGACAATTTATTTTCTTCTTCAAATGACAAAGTAATGTTTTCAGTGTACATTCATGCACTCCTATTGGTATTAAGGAAATTGTCAGTGATGTAACAACCAGGCAGGCAGAAGCCCCAACACCAGAGAGAGGGGGATGTCACTCTTACACCATACAGGTACCCACGCTCTTCCAAGAATCTCTGAAATGGACCAGTAAGGCACAAAAAAAAAATGTTTGTTTGGCCATAGAGGGTCCGAAAAAGGTAGGGTCGGTAGGTCGGATAATTTATTTTTTTTTTAATTTTTTTTTTAAATACGGATATTGTATTTGGGAATATAAATTCGGCATGTGAATTAAAGTCGTCCAAACACAAAACACATCACTTTGATAGTATTGAACTCTTTTTCATGAGTTCCAATATTGTAGTACTGGTTGCAACACTGCAAACTCGGTCAAAGAGTATTTTTGTACCGAGTTTGTGTGCGCAGATACCGTGAACATGTTGTTCGGTCGCCGCCATTTATTATGATTGAAAATTTGCAGAAAGTGAAACAACGTAGTGTTGAAGTTCTAGAAATATATACGTGAAAGTATTACTAAACCTATTTTTTCTCGAACTAACTACCCAAAAAATGGCAAATATGAACCGTAACTAGAGTTTTCATATTTTCTCACACTGCGTTTTTAGTATAAAAATGACATCAATTGCACGCGCGATTAAATGTTCATTTAGTCCTTTTAATAGTCCCCGCGGTTGCCACGTTCATGCAATAAACATCATGTTACAAGGGACTGCGCATTGGGGATGGTGTTTATAAAGACCAGATTTACGATAGCGTACGAAATCAGGAATAAAACGGTCCGTTTGGCCATTTAAATTGCTCAAAAAGTTGTTTTAAAAAAATAATAGAAAATAAAAAATAATACGGTCGGCACCAAGGTAAGGTCGGTCGGACGTGGACAAACAAACAATTTTTTTTTCTTGGCCTAATGGTGTAAAGCACAAAAACCCATTTTGAAACCCCTTAAATGCCATAACACTCTTTCATTCAAAAGTCACACATTACAATTACAGGTCCTAACACTAAACGCCAATGGAATTTACATGTGTTTTCTATCTTTTAGTTTTCTTGCATGCCAGTGCTTAGCCAATGCATCATGCTTAGTGACATCCCATGGCCCAATCAACACTTTGTACTGAGAAAGAGCCAAATTAAACAGTAAAATCTACCCACACCAGAATGTTAGCCACTCTGACAACCTATCCCATCTACACTCTGAAATCTGTGAATATGAGGCAAAATGAGCAGTTACCTTAAGTTCCTTTATGAGCACTTGCATACAAGTGTAATCATCTAATTTGCCTTGCTGAACATGGTCAAGGCTAGTCTCCATTGTATCTAACCAATTCCTGACATTCTCATGCGTGATGTCAAAGTCTTGCTTAGAGGCTAACAAATCTTCGTACTGCCGAGTCCTAAATATATTAATTAAAGGAAAAGGAGATAAGAAGAAAATGTAGGGTCGGTCAGATTTGATAAGATAAGTTGTTGTTTTTAAATAAAAAAATTAAAAAGATTTTTTATTTGTGGGGGAGGGGGGGGGGAAAATTCAACATAAAAATTATATTTATATAAAAATCGGTGAAAAAATATCGTCGACATTGATGGACACTAATCAGTGACACAAAAGATGCTTGATAAATAAATAGTGTGTGGTAAAACCAGCAACTAACAGGATCATAATTATTGAATAAGATAGTCCCCCAACCCTTGGAGTTGGGTTTTTTTCCCCCAAACTATCTATAGTTGGCGTAAAAATATCATCAAAACTTGTGACTTTTTCACATGCTAAAACACACATCTCTTGATACCACCATAGCTGTCAGACCTACCTGTTTCCTAGTTACCCTTCCCCTCACTTCCCCAAGCAGGGGGGGGGGGGGCAACTTGGAACCCTTGCCCCCCCCCCCCCCCCCCCCCCCCCCGCTTGCCCCCCCAAATGAAATCAATCGGTGTGGTGTGGAATGGAGCCCCCCATTAGGAGCCCCCCCCCCCCCCCCGTTTCAAGTCACTGCCCCTTCTTGCCCCCCAAATAAAAAAAAGTCTAGTTACGCCACTGCACTTCCCCCTCTACAATTTTCACCTCTTCGTCAATACATAGTCCAATGCCGTCCAGTTCATGCTGACATTAGTCAATACAGATGTCACTCCAGCTGTATGTGTGGCAGTTTTTCTCTCCTTAACAAGTTCGCTGGCAAGCTGCTGAATTTGAGTCAGATGAGATTTGCGACTGTTGAACTGTCCTTTGTATTCCTGTTGGTAAAACATGGTAAACAGTATAGAAAAGAGAATAATTCAAAACAGGTCTTCAACACTCACATTTTTAATCATAATTTCCAGACTAACCATAGTCCGTTTGGTTTGTGACTGGTACACTCTTTTCCTTTTGCTGTGATGTTTTTAGAAGAGAGGGCGCTGTTGATATTTTCAGCAAAAAGTCATAAATCCTAGACATTTTGCAACCCCCGTCCCTGTTAACCCTAACCCCCCTAAGTGCTAAAAAATGCTAATCTAAAGTCCCTCTCCAAACGCATGCGCCGTCGGTTTTCGATGACGTAGTCAACCGAGCCTATACAGTGAGCGCAGTATACTGTGCGAATGTGTAGCTGAGAGCCGTGGCTTAGTGGTTAGGACGTGGGGCTTGAGAACGGAGGGTCCCCGGATCGAATCCCGGCAGATTCCCGGAGATTTAGTTGGTGTTTTTTCCTCGAAAATTGTGATCCCGGTCAAAAACCCTAAACCGGGGTTAGGGTTAAGAGTAGGGTTAGTGTACTGATCCCTCTTCTAAAAACAACATAGCAAAAGGAAATGAGTGTATATGATTGGTCAAGTACATGGTATGCTCAATTTAATATAAACCAATACAAATAACAGCATCTGAATGTTTCATCTAAAATCTTCACCAGGGACATATCATTCTTATAATGTATCTGATTGGTCCACTCAATGATGTATTCATCTTGATAACCAATAAGCATATGGGGAGGGGGAGGGGTAAATATATCAAAGCAGGAACGTATATTCAAATTTTATAATCGTGTGCACTTTTACATCTCAATTCATTACTTTACTAGGTGTATAGGATTGTAGTCACTGAAAACATATTACATGTACAGGGTGTCCCTAAAAAAAGGTGCATGTGTTTATCCAACTTATTGGCCATAAAGTTCTAAAATTTGATGTAAGATGTTCAGACATATGGAACGACTAAACACCTGCCGTTCTGATGCTGCTAATTTCATCTGTTTCGGATTTGTCAATAATAGAATGCGTGTCTGTGTATCCAAAGAGAACTGAATATAAAAATGATTTGAACCAGTCCTTTTGAAGAGGTTTCACAAAATGTTCATTAGGCCTACATTTTCAAAACAATTTATATTAGAAGAGAGGGTGTTCATGGAAATTAAAATGTCATGAAACAAGAAGTCCAGCTGAAGTCATCAGATGAGTTTGCCATTTATTTCCCAAACACTTGCGTACCATCTAGGAATACAACTGCAAAGGAGTATCGGAAATACTTGGTAAATGGTATACAAGCACCAATATGAAAGAACATTCTAGAAGACTAAGATATGATAAGTGGCAGGACACAGTAACCCTGACAGTAACACATTGATGATGTTCGGCGGATGTTCGGCGTGCACTTCAGAGGGATCCCACATTAACTGGAAACATTTTTAGTTTCATTTTTGTTCCTCAGTCCCTTGTAAACAATTCTGGCCAAATGCCCACCCAACGTTTCAAGACGATTGATGCCCATTGATATATCAAATGTAAGTATCGTTTTGACGCTCATTATCATTATTTCTGTAAAAGTAGCACAATGTCGGGTAGCTTTGATAAACTGGGTATAACTCAGGATTGACAAAACCAAATAAGATGAAATAAACGGCATCTGAAAGCCAAGTGTTTCTTCTTACTGTGTGTATAAAAACACACCAAACTCTAGAACTACATGGTGAACAAGTTGCGCAAACATGTGCACCCTTTTTTTAGAGACACCCTGTATATGGATTTTTTTACCATAATTTTGCCTGTGCCATAGTCTTAAAATAGAAGTACGGTATTATCCCTATTAAGCGCCCAGGACCTTATAAGCACCCACCCTCTTTTACTCAGGTGACTTTAAAAATATGTACTAATTAACCGCCCACCCAAAAAATAAGCTTACTTAAAAGTTACTCACATCACACTAAGTCTCGGACTACAAATTGCTTGAAAATAAAGAGGAAATTGTGGTTATTTTAACTTCAGACATACTTGACATATTGTTTGTGATTCAAAAGTGAACTTAAACCATGTGCTGTCACAAGTGGTAGAATATGGACATTAAATACAGCGCCTCCAAGTGACAGCTTTCTAATCATCCATGACTGAATTTTCCAACCAGCAGTTAGGCCAATAATAAAATATTGATTGGTTGTCCTCGACATTCCTATCTTATTTTCCGTCAGTTCTAAAACCTCGTATACCTTATTCATAGTCAAATTACCCGCTCATGCTTAACCGATGAACATATACCCTGAGACGATATACCTGTATTGTGCAGGGCGCCGGATTGGACATACCGATTGAGCAGTGTGCAATGAAAGCATTCATGTGTAGTAGCGTGTGATTATGCTAAGTTGACCTGAGTTCAAACGCCAATTATTAGCCGTTGATAAAGCAGTGTCGATTGGGAAATGTGTTGAAATTCATTTGTTGTTGTATTAGTGTGTTTCGTTATTGACGTCATTGTTCACCGGCCTATGGTGAGCGTGTGAACTCACTAAAACTGTTTTAGATATGACCAAATATAAGGACTGACCGTGGACAACTAAATTATTTATAGTTTGGGACTTACAGGAGCATTGATATTAGACGATTTATAGAATCAATTTCAATAAGTAAGCTATCAAAATATTCCTTGATACATAAATCATTATTATGAACGGAAATCATTCTCTGTAATGCACAAATTACAGAGAAATCTTGAAATGAAAGTTGCAAACATTTTTAATTTTTGTTGATTTTTTTAAATTTTTTGCGACACATTAATTTTCACTCCTCTGTATCGATCTGTTATGTTGCAGGGGAATGGCATTTGGCTCTCATCTCATCCATAATAGGAGTTTGACTAATATTCATTACATCCATACCATTAAACAACAACTTTGATATGTCAATTTTCTAATATATTGACTCCCAATAGTTAGCTTTAAACAATTGACATCAGAGCAAGCGACCATTGATGTTTAGCTGTGGTTCGATTCCTATTGTTCAGCTGGTCGCTAGTGGGCGCTGCATTTGATGTCCGTTATATGCTTGCGGTAGCACTTGTGCTGTGCCTTCAAACAGCAACATAAACCATCCGAAATACGCACGTTTCGTGTTTATTGTCATTCGTGGAGGCCGCCATCTTGAATTGCAAAACATCAAATTTTGCAGTCTTGGGACGTAAAGGTTGTTGAATTTTGCAACCTTGACGGTCAACAACTTTGTAAATCAGTATACAAATAAGCGCCCACCCAAAAGGACTTAGTTAACCGCCCTGGGCGCTTAATAGGGATAATACGGTAAATGAATTTGAAAAGCATGTTTTGAAAAGTTCATGACCAAGACGTTTTCAGTTTTTGTGTTCATTCTAGAGGGTGGCCGGGAAAATATTAAGATTTAATTTTGTTCCTGGGAGTTAACAAAAATCTAGTTATTCAAAATGGGTTTTCCAGTTGAAATACAAACACCCCCCCCCCCCCCTCCCCCCCCCCCCCCCCCTATAATGGAAGACATCACTTTAATCTCCCACACAGGAAAGTAGAATCCAAATGAAGTCACCCATTTCAGTAACCCCATTTGAAATCCACACTCCCTCTGTGAAGGATTAAGGTTATGTCTTCCATATGGGGTGTATGGATTTCAACTGGAATAGCCCAATGCTTGAGCTTATATAGTTTGCCAACTATCACTTGTGATTGTATTGGATTGGATGACCTTTTATTTCCTGTCTGTAAGACTAAGATACCAAATGGTTTAAAGGTATATGTTCTGATCACCTTTTTTTTGGGCTATGATTCTTTTTTCACATCAAGATATTTTGATATCAGGAGAATCCCCATATTTTTCTCATTATGTCTGTAAAATCTTAGGGGCCAGAAATGTTCCATTTAGAAATTATAGGCTAAAATGTGGTGAATTACTGTCAAAGGTGGTTAACCCCCCCCCCCCCCCCCCAGTTTGTGAACTACTCAATGGGCAAATTTCTTTTGTCCTTGTGCTTCTAAACTAAGAATCATTAGAGTTATGCAACTCAAACTTTGGAATGCGACAATTTTAAGGATGACCTTTCATGTAATGCAGTTATCAATTGCATCCCCGGCCCCGGGGGACCCGGCGATAGTGGGGATTAGTGCCGGGACGTACAAATTGCCGATGTGACGTCCCGGGTACAGTCGTGTCGAGGCACCATTTTGTGTACGTCTCCACCCCAGGACAAAGTGTACATCGACGTACGGTCCCGGCCCCCTTAGCAGGGACAAAGTGTACGGCGGCGTACAATCCCGGCCCCCATAGCCGAGACAAAGTGTATACACCCCGGCTACTGTACCGGTGTATACATTTTGTGTATCTAAGTGTATCTAAGCGTACGTCCCCGCTATGTATGTGTACACCCCAGCTACAGCCCGGGGTGTACATGTGTACCCTATCGTACGCCCCTGCTACACTGCCTGGCAATTCCCCGGCTTATTTTCAGTGATGTACGCGCCCCCGCATAGCCGGGCAACGTTTTTTGTACGATTGCGTACGGTCCCCAAATGGTCCCCGTCATGCTCTGGGTGCCCTGTGGCCAGGGGTGCAATTGATAAGTGCATAAAATAGACAACATCAAGTTGAAAATCGGGCCAGCAATTAGAACATCTACCTTTAATATACCACATCACACTTAAAATGAATGACTAATTGCTCAACTGTTGTGGTGTGCTTTTATAACAATAGTCATCGGACAAAAATGGTGGTCCTGGCAGGTTTCTATTTTAGAATATTATTATAAATAATGAAACATTTTTTTTACCATTTCTTACAAAAAGATATCTGATAATGTGGGTATATTCTTGTCTTAAATTTGTTGTCAATCATTTTTAGTACCCAAGCCAAGGAACCCGTTTAATGGTAAGAGCTTTTAAGTACCCTGCCCTAGCATCGCCCGCTTCCAATCCAATTCCTCCACCATCAAAACCCCTTCCCCAATATGATGACCTTTTCAGGGGCACAAAAAGCACAAGACTTTTAAAACTGTTGCTTGCTTGCAAACAATAGTCTTATACCAAAGTGGAATGGAGACCGTTGGGAGATTTGGAGGGAGGGAGTAAAACTTCATTTCCATTGTGCCTTCCCCGTAGGAGATTTGAAATCAAGACCCACTATTAGGGGTATTTTTTTTTTTTAAATTACTGAATTTGACTTTTTTGTGTAATTTGACTTTTTTTGTGTAATTTGACTTTTTTGTGTAATTTGACTTTTTTGTGTAATTTGACTTTTTTGTGTAATTTGACTTTTTTGTGTGATTTGGGAGTTGGGACCCATGTTAAGAGTTTTCCAGCACAACCCTATGTTTAAGAGATGAGATTGTTGGCAAAAAAACGACCCCCTTCCCAGGATGCAGGCGGAGGCCCAAACATAAATGAGACAAGATACACTAAACACCTCGCACCCACCTGAAGTTGGTTACCCAATTCCGCCAGTGATAATCTGCCAATCGCTTTTGTTTCGAGTTCATCCAAAACGGGTAGTTCCCAGTCTTCTAATTGCTCCACCTCCGTCTCAAAATCCTTTAGATTAGTCAACAGGGAATCCAGGTATTGACCGTGCTCAATCACAGCACGTGATAATCCCTCGTATCGTTGATTGATGTCGTCAAGCTTGGCTTTCAACTCGGCAGCTTTTCTCTGCTCGCTGAGGTGATAGGGGCTTGACCAAGTTGACTTCAACTCCTGCTGCAGTTCCTCCACGGATTTGATGAGCATGTTGATCACAGATTTGTGATTGTCGATGTCAGTAATCATTAACTGAAGGTAAATGTAATGGAAGTATAAAAGAACAGCTATATTATTTAAATCAACTTATTAGAGTGAGAATCCCCTATCGTTATATTTTCTTATTAAGAAACTGAGGTTTTGTGCATTTTGTAATGCTTTGCTTTGTAGACGTCACAATCAGAATGATAAATTTATGCTTTATTCCTAATTTGAATCAATGTTTTGGAAATTCTCTGAACATTTTTAGAGTTTAGAGTTTTGTTTCAATCAAGGCATTTTCCCTTTTGGGCAGAAATGTTGTATTACCTAGTGTATTCTGTAATTGTGAAGCAAATAATTGTAATGGTACAGAAGTACAGAATAATGATACGCTCTTAAAGGTATATTATGTGATCTTTCCAGGGAACGCCCTCAACATCGAAAAAAAAATTGAAAGAAGATTTTCTTGCAGATTTACATTTCTGATCATAAATCGTACATACATTCCAAGTTACAGGGCGATACGATTCTTAATTACTTCAAAATCATGATTTTAGAGTGAAAATAAACTGTCGGATAACACCGACAGTTTATATTTTCACTCTAAATTCACTCTAAAACCATGATTTTGAGGTAATTAGGAATTGTATCGCTCTGTAACTTGGAATGTATGTATGATTTATGATCAGAAATGTAAATCTGCAAGAAAATCTACTTTCTAAAAAAAATAATGAATAGAGGGCGCCCTCTGGAAAAGATCACATAATATGCCTTTAAAGGGGCATTGAGAGATACGTATGGGAGTGCGCCCTCAATTATCCTGGAAATCAGTTTTTTTACATCAAATTAATACTTAACCATATACTAACTAAAAACAGAAACAGTTTACCAACATTCGCCGTTTATCATATAAAATTTCATGATTTTCTTAGTTTCGATATGATCATATCGAAACTAAGGTGCTGAATTCGGAAGTTATTCTAAGTTTTACTCACGGACTTTCACAGCAAATCTCAACCCGGAAGTGCCCTTATTTGCTTAGTTTGGCATGAAGGCGATGTCGGAATTGTATGATATTTTAGATTTGGGCTATGTTGATGATTATCTTTACGTTATTGGCTCATTTAGTATATCGATACATCTCTCCATGCCCCTCTAAAAAGACATGCTCATTTTGACTGCGGAGGCATCAACCATGTACCATGAAATGACCCCGGGGTGCTCAGTGGTCATTACAAGGGGGTATCATGCGCGTCCAAGGACTTTCAAAAAGTACCCTAAATACGTAATCGTCTTAATGTGAAAAGCATCCCCTAAACAATTATGGCACAGTATTTCCAATACCCTAAACAAGTACTCCAAATATTTGATACCCTAAACAAGTACTCAAAATATTTTGATACCCTAAACAAGTACTCAAAATATTTTGATACCCTAAACAAGTACTCAAAATATTTTGATACCCTAAGCAAGTAATTTGTATAGTTTAAACCTTTTACCGCGTATGACACATTTCTAACCCTTTTTTCCTTCCCTAATAAGCTAAAAGTATTGTGAAACAAATGCCGAGCTGATCTATCAGATCACTTGCGAAGGATACAATTTTAGAAATATATCTCGCCCTTGTTTAGTGGCTATTATAATGCTCATGGAGCAAATAAGGACCCTAAATACGAAAGCCAATGATGTAAAAAGTATACCCTTTTTCTTAATTTGGCTTGTTTAGATACCCTATTCACGTTACGTACGTAATGTGCCCCACCTTGAAAAACTACCCTAATTACGTGATTTCTTGGACACGCATGATACCCCTCTTGTAATGACCACTGAGCACCCCGGGGAAATGACCCCATTGTTTTAAGAGTGTACAGTGTACAGTATCACTGATGTACCTTTAAGTGATCACCCCTGATTACTTACCCTTTTTTCTTGGCCATACTCCATCAATGGTTTAATCTCTCTGTACAGCAACTAGGGTAAATTAAGTTAACTTTATTTGTTGGGAATGGCTCTTTTTACTTTATTCTTTTCTTCCATCTTTTCTAACTTTTGTTTCATTCAGCCAGCATGCTTATATAGGCTTTTTAAGCCTGGCCTGGCCCGAGCATTTTGCTTGAGCCTGGTCCCTTCAGGACCCAAGCGTCTGTGTCCGTACGGACCGACCGTGTAAACAAACAAACACACTCATCTGAGTGAGCACCCCCTGATTTACTTACCCTATGTTCTTGTACATACTCCACCAAGGGTTCTCTCTGCACAATAATCAGAGATCCTCTCACCATCTGATGCGTCCTATGTTCAGTGTGGTCCAGCCAGCGAAATATTGCTTCAATGTTGTCTACAATGTCTGAAGATGCTGTCAGCTTGCTCTGGAATTCCTCAGGGCAGATGGCAAAGTCATCTGAGAAACATAAGGATGGGATTTTAGTATCACTCCAGTGTGGTGGAAACTCATTGGGCATCAGATACTCAACACCCCCACCCGTCCCCCTAAAAAACACCACTACGATAGTTAACACATACTTCTGTGGGTGGGATATGTACTTTTCTATTTTGCCTAACAGGTTGATTTTTATTAATTGCGGGACTGGCCATCATTTATGTCACATTGCAAAAATTGTGAATCAAAATGAAATTCAAGATACTCCACAAACCTTCATCTTAGTGTGGCATAGCAAGTAAAGGGTTGATTGTGTCCAGACACTGTCCCCGTCTCAAAATTCTGATGACTATAAAAAATAGAAATTTGCTCCTAAAATTGAAAATAATCTTGTTTTTTCCCCCCTTTCCTGTCTTTTTTATTTCCCCCCCCCCCCCCCAATCTGGCACCCCTACCTTAAGTAGAGCCTGGGACACTTGCTCCCCCTTCCCCCTAGCATGTGCTCCCCCTGCACCCTAGCTATGCCACTGCTGCATCTCACTAATAAAAAGTAAGGTAGTTTTGGAATTTGAAGAGGCCTTGACACCCCTGAATATTGCGTGTATTCACCCACCCTTTGATCTTACCTTCAGGAGTGTGAAGTGATTTTGTTAATTCTTCCAATGTCTGCTTGATCTTTGTAATGGCATCTGACTCTTTGTCTTCCTCATGCGTCTTCAAACCTATCGGAATCGCCATGGCCAGATCCAGCTGTGCCTTGTACAAATTCTCAATCAACCCAAATGATCTGGATTTCTTTTTGATCGGACTCTTTTGTGCGAAGAACTTTTTAATCGTCTTTGTCACCTTGGGCGATGGTGATCTCTGATGCTTTTCCTTGAGAGATTGGTCAATGTCTGTGACGGCTTCCTCGAGTACAACAAATGCCAAGCCGACTCCGGTTGGTTCCCCGTTGCTTCCCACCAATTCAAGGTTTCCATCATGTACCAAACGTAGGGTGTCTCCTAAAAGAACCTCCAACGATTGGAGTCGGGCTGCAAAATGTTCTGATTTTTTGAAGGTACCATCAACTGGAAGCTGTTCTGGTATTCCTTTAACTACAGCTAAAAGTTTGGACAGATCTAAGGCAGGATCAGCTATTCTGGTTGACTTCTTGAATATATCTGATTTGAGCTCACCCATTGTCTGTGCTTTAATAGAAAGACCTGATTTTGCATTATTGTTTGCCTGCAACTTCTTGGGCACATCCATTTTTGGATCACTCATTGTGTGTGACCTTTCAGACAAAACTGATTTAGGATTAACAATTGTATGAGACTTCGCTGACAAATTTATTTCGAGATCATCCATTGTGTCCAACTTCTCTGACGAATCTGATTTGGGATTATCCATTGTGAGTGACTTCTCTGACGAATCTGATTTGGGATTTTCCATTGTGTGGGACTTCTCTGGCAAATCCGATTTGGGATTATCTGTGGTGTGGGATGTCTCTGGCAAATCCGATTTGGAATTATCCATTGTGACTGACTTTTCTGATGAACCTGATCTGGGATTATCCATTGTGAGTGACTTCTCTGATGAATCTGATTTGGGATTATCCATTGTGTGGGACTTTTCTGGCAAATCCGATTTGGGATTATCCATTGTGACTGACTTTTCTGATGAATCTGATCTGGGATTATCCATTGTGAGTGACTTCTCTGATGAATCTGATTTGGGATTATCCATTGTGTGGGACTTTTCTGGCAAATCCGATTTGGGATTATCCATTGTGTGGGACTTCTCCGACAAATCTGATCCAGGATTATCTATGTGTGGAACTTCTATGACAAATCTGATTTGGGATCATCCATTGTTGGCAACTTCTTAGTCAGATTGGATCAGCCATTTTGTGGTAACTGTAAAAAACAAAAAAAAGAATAAACAAAGAATCAACATAATATACATTTAAAAACACACACACAAAAAGTTAATAAAAATAGGGACAGCGGTCCCAAATAGGTCGTCCGTTTATATGGGTAGATTAAAAACAAGGTGGATCTCAAACCACAGGCATCTAGAAAGAAAGAGGTTAGACCACTAGCGGATCCAGGATATAAAAAATAAAATAAACATCCTGGAGTTTGGTTGCAATTGTACTTCACCTGTTTAAATGTAATTAATTTTACACATGCAGCTAATTTTACATCTTGACCTCATATGACCTTTGACCTTGGTATGTGACCTTTGTTATTGTATCACATGCCAACCTTCCTGATTTAATTACTACTGTTAACCGGGAATTAGATAATATGTCATTATGGTTTAAAGCCAATAAGTTGTCGTTGAATATTGATAAAACCAATTATATCATCTTTAAAAACAGACACAGTAATCGTGTGTACAATGATTTGAATATTTGTATTGATGGAATTGAAATATCTAGGGTTTCATATACAAAGTTTCTCGGTGTACTTCTAGATGATTCTCTAACCTGGTCAAAGCATACTTCAAATGTTGTTAATATTTTGTCCAAGTATTGTGGCATTATGTATCGCCTTAAAGATATTCTCCCCTCCAATACATTATTTTCATTATACAATACTCTTGTGTTTCCCCATTTGTCTTATTGTAATTTGATTTGGGCAGATTCAAATAACACCAATCTCCACAAAATCCACCTTAAACAAAAACGAATTATGAGACTATGCTCGAATTCTCACTGGCTTGAGCATACCCCGCCGTTATTTAAGAAGTTTAATACCCTGACAATTTATGATATTCACAAGCTGACTCTTTGTTTATTTATGTATAATCACGCATTCAACAATCTTCCCGATACTTTTACCGATTATTTCATTAAAAATAGATCAATCCATAGCTACCCAACACGCATTTCTTCATTATATCGTCCCTTTAATTTCAACTATGATTTAGCCAGACATACGATAAGAAGACAAGGCCCTCTGCTATGGAATTCAGTGAATAGCAAGTTTAAAAATGCCAAATCACCATATGTTTTTAAAAGGAAGTTTAAGTTATATCTTCTTTCATATTACCAATAATCAATTAGTCATTTGTAAAGTTTACCACATGAGAAATTTTACCACATGAGATAATTATTATCATGTTATAGCTGATGCCATCATTACTGCCTACACTTTAGTGTTTAGTTGCACATGTCCTGTCCGGTCTTGTTTACACATTTCCTGTCCTGTCTTTTGTTTGTAGTCGTCTTCTTTGTAGTACTTCTAAACTATCATATTTATTATGAAATTATCAGGGTGACCAATATATTTCGAGCTGTGCTCCTTTTGGTTTTCCCCACCTATGTTTTCTTAAAATTTGCTTGTCTGATGTATCATGTAATATGGTGAAAATAAAACTGAACTGAACTGAACTGAAAAAAAATTAACATATGAATGTTTCCATGTTGTATCTATGACTGAAGTTTGGTTGCAATTGGTCATTGTATGGAAAAGAAATGGAAAAATGTAATCAATTTTACATATGCAGCCATTTCTACATTTACATCTTGACCTCAGATGACCTTTGACCTTGGTATGTGACCTTTGACCTCATTAACATATGAAGGTTTCCATGTTGTATCTATGACCAAAGTTAGGTTACAATTGGTCATTGTATGGAAAAGAAATGGACAAATGTAATCAATTTTACATATGCAGCCACTTTTACATATACATCTTGACCTCGGATGACCTTTGACCTTGGTATGTGACCTTTGATCTCATTAACATATGAAGGTTCCCATGTTGCATCTATGACCGAAGTTTGATTGCAATTGGATATTGTATGGAAAAGAAATGGAAAAATGTAATCAATTTTACATATGCAGCCATTTCTACATTTACATCTTGACCTCAGATGATCTTTGACCTTGGTATGTGACCTTTGACCTCATTAACATATGAAGGTTTCCATGTTGTATCTATGACCAAAGTTTGGTTACAATTGGTCATTGTATGGAAAAGAAATGGACAAATGTAATCAATTTTATATATGCAGCCACTTTTACATATACATCTTGACCTCGGATGACCTTTGACCTTGGTATGTGACCTTTGACCTCATTAACATATGAAGGTTCCCATGTTGCATCTATGACCGAAGTTTGATTGCAATTGGACATTGTATGGAAAAGAAATGGACAAAACAAACAGTGTATACCAAATTGTTGAAAAAGTGTATACCAAAAAGTGTATACCAAATTGTTGAAAAAGGGTATACCAAATTGTTGACACACACACACACACACCCCGACTACACACACGAAGGATGCTGCCATAAGGTCTCTCTCCTACGGACGACCTAAAAAGGGGCCTTTCCTTTTTCTTGTTGCATAGGTTTTTTTTATTCTTGTACTTTGAGCAGGTTGAGCTTAGGAATTGATTATTTTCTCACAATTAAAGACAATGGGTGTTTTAAGGCAAGTTGAAAAGAAGGTTAAAAAAGAGTGGAA
Organism: Ophiura sarsii; assembly: GCA_035610835.1. Lineage (NCBI taxonomy): Eukaryota > Metazoa > Echinodermata > Ophiuroidea > Amphilepidida > Ophiuridae > Ophiura > Ophiura sarsii. Next base: position 14,041,224 of record CM069453.1, read on the forward strand.
CATATCTATATTACCTTTGAATGTCAGTGCCCCTGCCCATGCGCCCCTGGTCCTGCACCCCATGCCCATGTGCCCCTGCGGCCCTTACCAATGCACTCCCTGCCCATTCACCCCTCGATCATGGGTCTAATGCTCATGCATCCCTACCCATGCGCCCTATGCCCATACACCTCTGCCCATGAGCCCCATGCCCATGTGTTTCATCTCATGCATCCCTACACATGTGTTCCATGCTCATGCCTCCTTTGCTAATGCACCCATGCTCATATGCGTCCCATGCTCACACATCCCTGCCCATGCACCCTATGCCCATGTGCCCTGCGCAAGCGCCCCTGCTCATGCACCCTTGCTCTCATGTGTCCCATGCTCATGCATCCCTACCCATGTGCCCCATGCCGATGCGCCCCTGCCCAATCGCCCTGCCCATGCACCCATGATGCCCATGCTCATGTGTCCCTGTCCATTCACTCCATGCCCATGCCCTTGGCAGAATGTGGGGAGCCGTCAAATTTGAAATGAATAATATGATTGAAAAGCTGACACTTTTCAATCCTCAGGCATCCAGTGACAGATAATGTGTACATGTAACATAGGGTCTTTGGCTGAAATAAAGCAAATTGAGTGCGAATCCTCAGAGCCCCGCGTTGGCCGCCATTGGCAGTGGGTTCAGCAATTGAAATGTGCAGGATGTGCTTGCCCAAAGCTGAATTTCAGTAATTTGATATCAGTTTTAATATGTCATATTGTAATAGCATAACAGATACAAGAGCCAAAGCAACCCTCTGCACCTCCTGGTTTACACCCATCAATGTTGCTAACACTTATTATTTCTACCACATACACAAAACAGATTTTTCAGAAACCTTTCACAATTTTCAAATTCAATCTCAAGGATTACTGACCCAATACTAGGCTTGTTTGTACTTATTTCAATACATTTCTCACGGTGATTCCAAATATGGTAATGAAATTCAATAATGTTGACATTTTTGAAACATTTTGTGAATTTTTGGAATGTCGTCTGCAGCTGCCTGCTGCGTGGAAAGTGTTAAGTATTGACAATCAGTAGGTTTACTTACCATTGCTGCCTGCTGAAAACTTCAATTTATGTTTTCTGGTATATATCCCAGCACACCTGGACAATTTCTGTATGCATCTGCTAACATCAGGTCATGTTCCCAATGCTAACATCAGGTCATGTTCCCAATCTATCCTGTAATGTAAAGTCAACTCAACAAAAAGTGTTGTTCAGATTCTCTGTTTGGGTTAGTTTTGATTTGAGACCTATAAACTTGAACTTGGTGAAAACAATATGATATATATGACCTATTCCAAGGACAATAAGGTAAAAGAAGAACAGTTTCTATGGAAACGCTGCGTGGAAGTCTGTTTCAAGGTTAATGACAACTAAATCTATTCAACAGTTGTAACTAGTTCATTGATCACAAGATCTGGTATATAAATTTTATGGCCGTCATGTGATTACCAATTTTACAGTCGTGTATTTTCAACTATTGCCATTCATATTGTTCCTATTGTTTATCGAGGTGGGGGTGGGTATATGAGGAATGAAGATATTTTAGGTCGATCTGACTCGCAGAACAGGTGTTATTTCCTTGGCCTTATGATTAATAAGTTTAATAAAATAATTTTCTATGGTTATCATTGTAACAAAGGAATCAGTACCGGAGCAAAGGTATAACTATGTACAAAAAATAAACATGTTTAGCAGCAGGGTATTTCAAAGAAAAAAAGGAAGATGATTGAGGCCCTTTTTATTTTTTAACAATGCATATCGTCAATTTTAGCATTATCAGGTACGATCTTGAAAAGGAGGAGGCTTGATAGTTTTGAGGGATATATCAACACAGGGCCTGTTTTGAAATGTTTAAGGGGGATGTGGACTCTCAGGTACAGCCTCCGTAAAACTGCCGTAACTTCTTCAATATTCATTTAATCTTTATAAACGTATACATTTTTTTGCAGAAAAGGGTTCAATGAATCCAACCATGATAATGAAATTGACCATTTTGGGAAAAATTATAAAAAACATGTTTTTTGACCCATTTTAGGTTTGGAAAAGATAACTCAAAATAAATTTTGTTAAATTTTGTCATACTAGTTTTATGATAATCCTGATAACATTCCCCAGGAGTGTTTTTTTAATTTTAATATCTTATTTTTAATTTTTTGAGTTACAAACCAAAAAGTGCCAAAAATTTTCATGATTTTGGCAGTAAAAAATCACATTTCTTGGCACCTTTTGGTCTGTAACTCAAAAAATAAAAATAAGATATTCAAAAAAAAACCCCGCTCCTGGGGAATGTTATCAGGATTATCATAAAACTAGTATGACAACATTTAACAAAATATATTTTGAGTTATCTTTTCCAAACCTAAAATGGGTCAAAAAAGGTGTTTTTTATAATTTTTTTCCAAAATGGTCAATTTCATTATCTTGGTTGGATTCATTGAACCTTTTTCTGCAAAAAACCGTATACGTTTATAAAGATTAAATGAATATTGAAGAAGCTACGGCAGTTTTACGGAGGCTGTACCTGAGAGTCCACACCCCCCTTAATGAAGCCGAAATATATTTACAAAAATCCATGCCAAAATAAAATCAGAATCCTCTAAAAATGAAGCTGGGGGAACATTAAACATGTTTATTTTTTACTTGGCCTAATGGAACTGGGAAGGGAAGAATATAGTATGGACAACTCATCACTCACTAAACATGTAAAAAGTACCCCCTTTAATTTTCCTTCAGGAGACGAAAAAACAAAACCCTGTTCATTTTTCAACATTTCTGTGAACATCTTTGTGGATTTTCAACAATTTTAGAAATAAAAATATATATATATCAAAATATTCCAAACAAATTAAAAAGATGGTCCATAATTTAACACACATTTAAAAAAAAAGAATAAAAAAATGAAATAAAAAAAATGTTTGGTTGCATGAGCCTGTTGAACAGGGGTTTTCTGTCGCCTTACTACTAACAAATTAATCTGAGAGAAAGAAAAAAATATAGCGACTTTAAATTAATTTACCTTTACACGTCTGGTCCAACTTGCTTGTTTGTATACCATGATCCCCTACAAGATTCCAGTCTTCTGTCTTTAATAACCCCCTCTCCCTGGCTCTGCGCCTGTCCTTGCTAATATTTCTCTGCAGTTTCCATCGTCTTCTCACCCGGTGGGGGTGGGGGGGGGGGGGGGGTGGGGTGGGGGGCACTGACATTGGAAAAGAGTATAGGTATGTGTCGTGCTGAAGACCCCCTTTTCACCCTCTGCTGCTAGCTCTTATGACCCCCCTTTTGAGCCTGCATCAGTTCTTATGACCCCAATTTTATTGAAAATTCAAAAATCGCAAAATTTTGCGTTCCAATGCCCCAATTCTTCGAAAATTTTGCGTTCGAAAACCCCCAAAAATAAAAAAATGTGCGTTCTTGCTATTCAAAATTAAACTATATGGCCATGTGTTTTGAACTCGCCACCCTTCCCATTGCATGTCCAGATTTTTACATTTTACACCATCTGAGATTCGAATTAGCATATCGCATTAACTACTTGTTCTACCCCATAAAAAGTATATATTTTCTGAATGGTAATCTCACAAGGAATCTAAATATGCGATTGGAATTTGCATAAGACCTAATGGTAACATGTTGTGATTAAGAATGTTCAAAAAATATCGATCTTTTTCTTCATATTTTAATTGAAGCTCAATATTTTTTTTATTCCTATCCCAATCATCATTTTACTGTGCAAATTAGTTCCTCGTGCAATTTACCCATCAGAACATAATGGTTGTCAAGGGTAACTTGTTGAAATATACTATATCGGGAAGTAAATGAGCACAAACGTTTACATTTCAAATTTATTAGAGTTTACACATATATTTTTTGGGCTATTCATCCTATCCTATTTTAAGCAAGATTTATGAATTCCCCTATTCGAGAGCTTTCCAAAAATGTATAATTTTGCTATAATCGGTTGAATAATTTTGTTGTTATAGTCATGTATGTAAAACTGATGAATTAGGGCAAGTTCACTGTGTAGTGAATAGGGAAAAAGCCAAGGACAATGCAATCGATTCGTGATTACAACTGTTAAGTAAGAGTTGACACGTTTGTTGAAACAGAAACTTATAGAATATAAAACAATCTATAAAATGAGAGCAAAATCATATTTGTACCATACAGAATTGAGGAGTTATTGTAATTTGAACGTAAAATTGGGAAAATTTTCTATATTTCCCATAGAGATTGTACACCACGCCACCGCCACCACACCGCCGCCACCCCTGACTTTCGAAGTATAATCAATCATATCTCAGCCAAACAGTTATAGAAATACCTGATTTATTCACACAGTGTAGCTAGATAAATAAGCTTTCAAATGACACCTAAAACATAGCTCTACCACATATAGTTGTTGAGTTAATAGAGAGAGATGGATGATTCGTCACCAAAACTGCAAAGCCGCCACCCTTTTTGGGTGGTCAGTTCAAAACACATGGCCATATGCTAGTTCTCAAGACCTATTTTTTTGAAAAAAAATCAGTTCCTAAGACCCTATTTTTCGTCATAAAATCCCCTCAGTTCAGTTCTCTAGCCCCCCCCCCCCCCCTTTTTGAGAACCTGGGCGGCACACCCCTACCCCCAAAAAAGTTGAGTGCCCCCCCTCCCCAGGCTTCTCACATTGCTATCTAAAATGTTTCTCATTCTTTCTTGTATTCTGTCTTTATATAGCTTCTGCTGCTATGGATGTTAGCTTAGGTATAGGTAGACTTGTTGATGCCTTAGATGAGACTTGTCCTAATATATGCTCATCTTACTTTAGGTCTGGGAGTTATGGGCCTATTGTGCACTTATCAATTGCAACCCTGACCTGAAACATGATGGGGACTTTTGAACATGACATACAAAAAATGTTGCCAAGCTATGCAGAGGCGTGTAGCGGGGACGTACAAAGTGTGCCCCCCCCCCCCCACGCTAATGAAGGAAAATGAGGAAGTTGGCACAATGATTATAGTGTATAATGAATACAAAGGTTATAACACTTGTTAATCTAAAGATGTAAGATTTGATTTGTTAAGATATCTAAATTGTTCTTCGCTTAATAATGGCTGTAGCCGTGCGTACACTATGTCCCAGCAGTTGAGGTCCAGAACTATAGCCCTCAACTTTGTATACTTTGTCTCAGCTAAGGGGGGGCTGGGACTATAGCAGGGGCGTACACAAAATGGTCAGGCGCGTACCGCGGCATGTGAGCCAGGGGGGGGGGGGGGCAGAAGTATGTTGTCCTGGTAGTAAATTTTCGAAAAAGGTTGCCCCAAATTTTTTCCCAGTCAGTCACCTCGTGAATTTCACATAAGTGGGGGGGGGGGGGGATGGGGGGTAGGGTCAAAAAAATTCGCACGGTCACAAAATTTCGCACAGTCACAAATTTTCGCAAGGTCACATAATTTCGCACGGTCACAACATTTTCCAGTCAAAAAAGCACAACAGTCAACAAATAATGCAAGGTCATCAGTGTTTTAGGTCCTTGTTTTTCCTTATGCAAATTTATCGTCCCGGTATTGGGAATTTATCGTCCCGGTAATTGGAGCCAGGGGGGGGGGGGGGCAACTTGTCCCCCCTGCCCCCCCCCGGTCGGTACGCCACTGAAAATGGTGCCCCGTCCTGCGGGTACCATACACAACTGTACCGAGGACGTCACATTCGCAATTTGTATGTCCCGGCCCAAATCAGGGACCCGAGACATGGCGGGGATTTTTTTCTTCTTCTTTCCCTTCGCCTAATCGCAAAAGTCACAGACTCAACTTCCAATCACAGCTCCATAATGTCTGTCAATCTATAAGAAAATAAACACCTTAGGCGACAAAAACCCACACCCTGTTCTACGGGGCCGAGTGCTCGACCGATCCATTTTTTAAGTAATTGGTGAAAATAATGTTCATGTGCAACCGAATACCGACCCAATTTTTTTGGCTCTTTGCTTGTCAAAAAACGGTCAAATGTTTGCATATATCTTAGAGATGTTTTACAGTCATTATATGAAGCGAATTAAGATAGAAGGGGAAAAAAAGCGCCAGACCGACCAACCCAACACAAGAGGTCTGTTTGCCCGTAGAACAGAGTTTTTTTGCCGCCTTAATCTAACGAAAAACAACAACCCTGTTTTACGGTTTGTTTTTACAGGTGGATGGACCTCTCAGGTTGGTCGGTCACTCTGGCTCGGGGGGGGGGGGGGGGGGGGGGGGGGGTACTAGAATTTGAAAGAGGGTAGGGGTGACTGGGCAGTCTGAAAACAGGTAGCTTACAGAACTGACACAACCTGAATTGGGGGTCGCATGGAACTGATGGCATCTAACGGGAGAGCTTGGATTGTATAGCTTTTGGAACGACTTATCAGTGAAATGAGATGCTTATGAGCGGCTGACAGGCCGTGAAAAGGGGGTCTTGGTAGAGGCACATACCCGTATGTCCAATATACATGAGTACCAGTACCCCCACCCCCCTGGCTTCTTTCCCTTCAAAATGAAACACAAATCACAAAAATCTGTAGAAAAGTGCCATTTTTGGACAAATCTAAGAAACATCGGTCAATCAATATTAATTTACACATGAAAATTATTTTTCTCCTTTTTTAAAATCTGGGTTGGTCGGTCCTGTTTGCTTTTTTGCCTAAGGGTTAGTTTTTTCTTCTTTGAAAATCCATTTATAAGAGTCCCGGGGATAAAGTGTACTATAGGTCCCAGGTATGCATTAACTACACAGCCAAATAAAGTTTAATAATTAAATGGTGCGTTGTATAGATAAGGTGACATTTGTTGACATTTAGGACGCCCTCTGTTGGTTTGAGACAAAACACACCGGGCAAGAGTTCCTATAGTTTACATAGGCCAGATCAGGTTTTCTAACTAGATTGTGGTGTCACAGCAAATTGTTGTCAAAACTGTCTTTAAACTTGCTTAGGAATGCTATACAGGGTGAGTCAAAAAGAAGTTTACCCGGATTGGTGATATTTAAAAAAAAAAACAAATGACACTCGAGAGTTCAGTAAAGCATATAGTTAACAAGCATTCTCTCCTGCTTATTAGGACAGAAGAATGACACAAATAATTGATGATTGCTAAGAGGAGTTATGCCTATTTTAATAAAGGTACTCATTTTGCAAGCTGTCCACGGAATACTTGACAAAACAAATGTGACATAAGCATTTTAGCTGTACAAACATGAGCGCTTTCAGTAAAACAGGCATAACTTCTCTTAGTAATGATCAATTTGCTTCATTGATTTTCTCTAATAAGCAGCAGAGTATGTTGGTAAATAAATGCTTTACTGAACTTTTTAGTGTCATTTATTTGTTTTGAAAAACATCACCAATCTCGGTCAATAGGGAAGTACGCAGCTGAAATGCATACTTTACATTTGTTTGGTCAAGTATTCCGTGGACAGCTTGCAAAATGAGTACCTTTATTAAATATACATAACTCCTCTTAGCAATGCTCAATTTTTGTCATTCTTTTTTCCTAATAAGCAGGAGAGAATGCTTGTTAAATATATGCTTTACTGAGTACACACCACTAATAAATTCCCCATTGCTTACTGTGTAAAATGGACCATGATTATTCGCCATTTTCTCGCTTATAAAGCAACTGGTTGCTTCAACTTTGCATTCTGTGTGAAGATCATGGTCTTGGCTTTCCTGTAAACAACAAACAAATATAAGGTCAAGGCAAAATTTTCGAGATATGCGCCGTCAAAATTACACATGTTTGTAGATTGCCCAGGCCTAGCCTAGGTCTAAGCAATTCTAATCAATTATCTGAAGTCTCTAAAATGACTAAAAAAATCATAAAAAATTGGTCAAAGAAGAAAATTTGCACTGATATTGTATGATAATCTTCATTTAATAATCATCCGATCAAAAGTTTGGCCAACAACACTAATTTTGAAGCATTTTTATATATTTCACTTATTAGAGGAGTGTCATCCCAACCAATTCAACAGGCCTTTCGTGGATTCTTCCATTATTTATTTAGTGGTGTGAATCCTACTGAACTCTCGAGTGTCATTTGTTTGTTTTTTAAAACATCACCAATCTGGGTAAACTTCTTTTTGACTCACCCTGTAAGCTATCGCATTTCACAAAAGAACTAAAACTAAATGAGTTTTACAATTCATTAGAAAGAAATTTCATGTTGTCTTCATTAACTTTACTGTATATTCTGCCTGGAGGGAAACAACAGAGGGTGTCCCATTTGTAAATACATGACATCATAGGTCACCTCATCTATTGCGTCAAAGACTTGAAACGGACCTAAAGTAAACTATTTCTAGGAGTGGTTTCTCATAGTGCATTCAATCCCCGGTGTTTTCTCTTCGTATTCACAAGAGTAACACATGATCTTTCCACGAGGTTAAAATACCCCCTATTTGATGGTATTAAATTGACAATTTTGCTAATTTGACCCCCTTTTTTGCACAAAAATGAGGAAAAACACCCCTTATTTTACCATTTCGAGGACACTCTCTAATAGTCCCCCTTTTTGCGCAAAAACATGGACATATTTGATCTAAAATACTCCCTTTTACAATTTATGCACAGAGGAGCGGTCATTGGATCTTGAAATGTAATAACCGTTTGTTTTCTTTTTCATAGAGATGGCTTTAAAAAACACCCCTAATTTTAGGAAATCGCGGACATAAATGACACTTCCTTTTCCACGATTTTGAGAATGATCATGCATACCCAAAGTCAATGTTGACTGAAACCCCTGGGATTCATTCAATTGCTTATTAAGTTTCATACAGTGCCCTCACTAGATACAAGGTCTATCTACAGGAAATAATAACTATCTACAGGAAATCATAAGAAGAATTACTGTCTGCTTATATTGTTGCTGTTCTGTAGAAACCTTGTTTCTCCAGGCCCTTCAGCATGTATAAAGTAATACTCCCTGTGTATAACCTAAGCAGTCTTGCTCTAAACATGTTCAAGGGCCATATAACACATAAAGGATATTATGTCATCTTTTTCATGGAACGCCCTCTGTATTTGAGTATTTCCTCTGAATGCAATTTTGTTTGTCAAATTAGATTCGTTGTTCAGGCATCGTAGGTTCGCCCATTTTCACTGCGGGTGTTAGCAAACTTGTTAACACATTTTTATTTGTTATTTACATAGATCAAAATTATGATCAAATTGTGAATTTTTATTTGTAGAGTCGTGTACGACCGGCGCGTACGCAGGGGGTGTTTATGGTGTAAAAGGGCGCCAGGACAGCGACGATTTTAAACTTATACCAAATATTGAAAACTAATTGCACACCTAATTTTTATTCATTTTATTTTGGCTCACAATTTATACATCTTACATACCATTTTAGTTACAGTCCATTGGAAGTCAGCCCATCATAAAAAAGAAAATATTTAATAGCAACACAACAATAATTTTCTGTTTAGATATCAAATTATTGATAGTATTCAAAAAATATATAAGTGTTTGAAAGATTAGCAACTAAAAAATAATTTGGCAACTTTTAAGTTGCCAAATTATTTTAATACTGTTTAAAAATAAAAAACATTTTAAAACCTTTTTGGTGGGTAAATTATTGGTCAGACAGACATATAAAAACAATTTGATTTTAAGGCTTGGCCTCCGAGATAAACAATTTGATTTTTAGGCTTGGCCTCCCAAGACAAATTCTACATGCATACATACAAGTTTATACACAAAAACAACAAAATAAATACACATTTAGTAATTATGAATGCATTTGATGCACAAGTAATGTTTGATCACATTATGTTAATTAAACTCATTTGCACTGTTTGTACTTGGCAAAGAGGATGTTGGGATCAGCATACACCATTCATTCACTTCTACATGTACGAAGTTGGAATTACTGTATAATTTAGTCAGTTCTAAATTAGCCTTATTTATCTCTCCATGCACATGCAAAGGTTATTCAAATGTATGCACACGATGTTGGCATGCGGCGCACAAGTCACACAGTGCGTTCTGTTGAGCACCAACGCTTTTTCGCATTAATTCACTTCAATTTGGAACTGACTGAACTTTAGAGTAAGAAATTAACGCAACATCCCACTTATTGTTACAATTCTCAATTTCATATTTTCAAACAATTTAATAATTAAAAAGAAAAACGAGCAAAAATTCTTTTAAAAACTTCAAAAGTAAACTTCCAAACACATGTCTATCTTTTTAAAAATGAACAACAGCAAAACAAAAAATTGAAAAACATGGGTCCAGCTCCAGCTCGTACACAAGGATAACCCCTAACAGACAAATACTACACTACAGCTGCCAGCAAAGAGCTTTCAGTAATGGCCCTTTGAGAGCTAATGCTAGATGAGCAAGATCTTCAATAAGGTGACGAAAAAACTCCAACCATGTCATACATTTTTATTAATTTCTTTTCAAAATTTCTTTTTGCAATTTCTTTTTTGCTGTTGAAAATTTCGAAAAATATTGAAAAAATTCCCGGCATTTTTAAGTAAAAACCCAACTGACTGACCTTACCTGTGAGGTCCGTTTGCAAGTACAACAGGGTGTTTTTTCATCGCCTAACAACTAGCACATGCTCGAATACAAAAACCAATGCTTGCAACTTACTTTAATTTACATACAATAGTCAAATATGCAACTAGACGCATAAAAAGGGCACGTTATGTTGTCAACCAACACAGCGTTGAGATGACAACATAACACGGCGATAACGTTAGTGTATATCAAGAAGATAATAGGAAAAACAAAAATCTTGAAATTATATCTTGTGTTTCCAAAGTCTGATTTGCTTCAACAATGCATCACTTTAAAGCTTAGAATGTGCCCTTTAAACTGGTATTGACAAATCAGTTTGGAGTCATGCCTTCAACATGTCCATTGACATGTCATGTCACATGAATCTAAAAAAAGGTTATGAATGCATGGCATATTATTATCTTTTGCAGGGCGCCCTCTATTCATGACTTTTTTTAGAAAGTAGAATTTCTTGCAGATTTATATTTCGGATCATAAATCATGAATATATTCTGAGTTACAGAGCGATACGATTATAGGTCAACAAATGCGTATGTGTTGTTTCGAGAGAAATTAGACAAATCAATGCACGCGCGCTGATGTTGATGTTGTGAGCATATCAACATTTGCGCAAGTGCATTGAATTTTTGAGAAACAAAACATACGCATGTATTGACCTAATTCATACACGACACTATACAAATCAAAATTGACAATTTAAGCATAATTTTGATCTATTTAAAAACGAGTTTAACAAGTTTGCTAACATCTGCAGTGAAAATCGGCGATACCCAAGATTCCTGAACAACGAATCAAAACAAAGCGCACGGTGCGAGCATTGAACGGCACATGCGCGGAGTGCACTAGACACTTCAATGCACTCCGCGTATTTCAGTTTCTTGCTCTCTGATTGATTCGACACTACTAAGAGTGTATGAATTCCTAATTACTTCAAAATCATGGTTTTTAGAGTGAAAATAGAGTGAAAATAAACTGTCCGCTAGCAGAATCTATTTTCAACCCTTAAAAACCATGATTTTGAAGTAATTAGGAATCGTATCGCTCTGTAACTCAGAATATATTATGATTTATGATCAGAAATGTAAATCTGAAAGAAAATCCACTTTCTAAAAATAATCATGGGTAGAGGCGCCCCCTGAAAAAGATCACATAATATACCTTTAATGCTCAAATACAACTCACTACTCTGTATTAGTTACACTGGTTTGTACAATTTGGTTACTTACACACATTTACAATAAAGATGTAAAAATAATTTTAGTGATAATACCTTCTGTAAAGCCGACAATACAAGGTGTATTTTGTTTAACCAATTGATTCAATATATTTTAGTCATTCAATAGCAGGGCTGGAACTTCAGATTTTTTTCAACAGGCCAGTCTGGCAGGTAACTCACAAAAAATACCTAGCCGACAGAAAATTCACCAGCTAGTGTAACTCACTTAATACACTGTGAGTTTGAACATTTTTACCTGCCAGTCGGGTAGGTGTTTTGTATCTTCACCCGCCCGACGCTAAAGTTACCAGCTATGGGCAGGTGCTATTTCCAGGCCTGTTTAATAGAGTTGGTGCATGACGTCCAATTCATGGCATGTTTAAATTTTGCTATCAAATACAACACATGAAATAAGTATGTCTTCTTTCTGAAAGTCTTAACCCTTTTTTCAACACTCCCACAAAGACTGCTTAAATTAAAAACGTGGGTAACCTTTTTTTGGTTGGAATAACTTGCATGCATACATACAAACATAAGTATAATCAGCCACTTGTTCATAGTTGTACATGTATCTTTAACGATATATAAAGATCAATATTGACATTAAGATAAAATAAATATCAAAAATATATACTGTATGTTCCATTGGCACTTAAATGCTGAATTCCCATAAGGAAATGGTGACAATCACATTCAAAGGTCAACTTGAACCTTTCATCTGACACACGATTTAATTGTTCAAAATTCCCGCTGCCCCCTCCCCCCAAAAAAAAACAACAACAAAAAACCCCAAGATATTTAGAAAAAATTGGTCAACGTCCTAGAATGAAATTAACAGAGGGCAAAGGAAATTTGAAGAAAAAAAATTGAAATAGAAGATTTAGACAGTGTATGATGTATTTTAACAAAAACACTTAAATTAAAATCCCCGGTTAAAACCATATGTAATATATCATTTTTAAAAATATCAGTTTTTGGTACTAAAAAATGGTTGCACCAACATCATTGTTGTGGTAAAAAATTAAATCACTTTTTGGTCATAAATTTCAAAAAAAATAAGAATGTTTTAAGGTTATGAATATTAAATAAACATAAGTCTAGGTTGATTAAATTAATATGATAAAAGTTTGCTTCGAAATAACTAAATATCTAACATATTGAATCGACGAACATTAATATATACATGAAATGAGCCAAAAGATATGAAATTTAACATAATAAGTGTTGATAACATTAAATTGTTTTACTAATTTAATCAAATCTGTAAATAACTTCAAGGAAAACTTACACTAAAGACAATCCCCTTATAATTTACATAACACATTAATCTCCCATTTACCTCCAAAAAATTCTACATTATAGCCACGATGATCATTCACTCTAAATTGAGTTGGAACATTTCCATTACTATACAGTTTATAAATATCTCGCATTTAACAAACGTCAAGCAATTAGGTTGTAACGGTAAGTCTAATCTCAAGGAAGTAATGCCCAAACTAGTATTTACACTGTGATAGTAGCAATGTAAGGCTGATTGAACTGGTAGGTCCCTGTGGTTGCCTGTGGTCCCTTCTGCATAGTATTAGTAGAGTTGGCCAAATCGTGTCATTTCGTAGTAACAATGTGCAATGTTTTAATACTAGTTTAATTATTTCTCCACAATTACAACATGATTTTGATATTCTCGTATCGAGATCTCATATACATTTTAAAGACATCTGGGTACAAATACCGATTTAAAATACATGAAAGCAATTCTTGACTCCACCACAAACCCTGAATCTGAAATCAAATGTCAACGTCCTCATAGACAAAAAGAAGAAGAAGAAAAAACCCACCTCATACATCGATCAAAATCAAACTGACAATGGTGCAGATATCTAAAGCTTGCACATTAATCTACATGCACAGATTAACAAAAAATGGATCAATGGGTTGGGCGGTATTGTCCATTGCCAAGTATTGCTACTTGGCTGGCTAATACATTATTAGGTATTTGTATATTGCTATTTAATACATACAGATTTCTGTAATTTGATTGGTTAAATGTGCTTGGATAATCAAGCTATGCCTTCAATTTCAATATGACGTCATGAAAAATATGTACCATGGGTATCAACTAAACACCCCCTCATAATTTCAAAACCATACTATGCACCTCAACTGCATATTGCAGCATAGTATGGGTTTCAAGATCACCTTAGGTCTATAATTTAAACCATGCCCCTCATAGCAGTCAATATGTGATTACTATTGACCTGCAATTGTCCTTTCTCTTAATATATTTTAGATAGTAAAATCTACTTTCAGTCATATCAACCACTTTTTAACCAGGTCACCAAAAAAAATCTATGAATGAGTCTGCCATTGTTCCACAATATACACTGCTCAAAATAAGTAGCTTATAAATTTTCTCATAAACTCTAGAAATATAGTTCTAACTTAAAATACCAATTTACAAAATTATGGATTAATTGCATTTGTTGTCATAATTTGACGGCACAATCAATCATTGCAAAGACACTCAGTTTATGGTGTTTCTAAACCATAATCACAATGATCGCTACACAAATGCAGTGGGTTTGCAAACCAGCAAGGATTCCAATCACGTACCAATATACCATTATCATGACAACCGCAATTATTAAAAATATAAAACTAGCATGAAAACGAGCTAGCATCGATATACAATATTACTAATAATCTTTACATTTTAGAACAATATGTGAGTAAACCAGCATCAAGTGTATACAATACAACAGATTATCAACAATTTATACAGGAGAAATGAGCACTAATTTACAGTGTTATTACCAATATAGAAATATACATTATCATAATAGAACATTGTTTGAAGTAGAACTACACTACACAAATATACAGACCAAACCAGAGGATCTAAATATTCAAATTAAAGAACACTTGCAATTTCCCGTTAAATAACAATAACAAATCATTATTACCAAAAAGGTTCATAAGGATCGTTGATTGTAATATAATATGGAAGGTTCATTATACTGATCCAGTGTAAGTACTCACGTGTACGTTTCGGACACAACTGTATCCTTTGTCAACACTTGTGGTAGTGATGATCTTGACGACTCATGACGCTTTTTGCATTCTTGGATTATCATCTGGCAAAAAATCCCCAGATGATAAATCAACTGGCAACTCCAAGAATGCAAAAAGCGTCATGAGTCGTCAAGATCATCACTACCACAAGTGTTGACAAAGGATACAGTTGTGTCCGAAACGTACACGTGAGTACTTACACTGGATCAGTATAATGAACCTTCCATATTAAATAACAAATCATGATTTCAGAGATTACAGGAAACATTTGAGCATGTCAGGGTATTTTTTGAGTCCTGCTCTTAAACGTAGCTGCATTATACAGCATGCGCCAAAACACTGGGTCCAAAAACTGGAGAGTTTATAACTTTATAAGTAGGAAACATAACTGCTTTTTATTCAGGGATATGAAGGAAAACATATTTGACCTTAATTAATTAAATATTCAAATTGAAGAACACTGCCATTTCCCGTTAAATAACAATAACAAATCACAATTTAAGATATTACAGGAAAACATTTGAGCATGTCAGGGTATTTTTTGAGTCCTGCTCTTAAACGTAGCTGCATTATACAGCATGCACCAAAACACTGGGTCCAAAAACTGGAGAGTTTATAACTTTATAAGTAGGAAACATAACTGCTTTTTATTCAGGGATATGAAGGAAAACATATTTGACCTTAATTAATTAAATATTCAAATTGAAGAACACTGCCATTTCCCGTTAAATAACAATAACAAATCACAATTTCAAAGATTACAGGAAAATATTTGAGCATGTCACGGTATTTTTTGAGTCCTGCTCTTAAACATAGCTGCGTATTAAAAAAAATGTCCCAATACACTGGGTCCAAAAACTGGAGAGTTTAAAACTTTTAGGAAACATAACTGCTTTTTATTCAAAGATATGAAAGAAAACATATTTGACCTTAATTGGTGAAATTGTGAGACCAATCTGAAGCCAACTTTTGGAAATACACAGATTAGAATAAAGCGTGGTCAGAACCCAAATGTCCCAGATTTTAGCAAAATACACCACCACAAGGTCACATAAAATGTGCCCATTGAATAGTACACAAACTGGCTGGTGGTTAACCACCTTTGGCAGTAATTCACCACATTTTAGCCTATAATTTCTTAATGGAACAATTCTGGCCCCTAAGAATTTACAGACATAATGAGACAAATATGGGGATTCTTCTGATATCAAAATATCTTGATGTTAAAAAGAATTTCATAGCCCCAAAAAAGTGATCGGAACATACACCTTTAATTTAAAGTCCATCTGTTTCCATTTGGATTTCTGTTTCTTATTTGAATACATTCAACAATAAATTACATCATAGAAAAGCATATGTTAGAGCGTCTTTATACCCTGCCTCTAATTCCTTTGATGAGATAAATATTGTAATGGCTGGTTTCCAATTCTGAAGAAATGGTTTTCGACCTGATACAAAGAATGGCAGGGTCTCAGAAAATTATTTATCTAAAAAATGTCATAGGTCCATATATCATTAAATCCCTTTTTTATGATGAAGATATGTTTCCTGCCAAAGTTATTTTAAAGAATAAAGGTAAAACTTTGATGAAGTCAGGACAATGCGCGAATGCAACATATGGGCAAAATCGGAACAAACCGGTTCTGACCACACTCTATTCAAAGCTTTGTATTTCAACAAGTTTACTTTGGATTGGTCTCACAATTTCACCAATTAAGGTCAAATATGTTTTATGTAACAAGTTCAACAAAATTTTGAAACAGCTATAGGTACCTTTTTTCTTGTAAATGGCTGATTAGAAGCCATGAACAAATTTCGCACGTTACATGTCATATCTAAAAAAACACCTAATTACACATTTTTCAGTCATGCATGCTAACAGTACTATAACTGACTGCCCTTACCTCTGTATCATATAAGTGATCATAATGGGGAACTTTGTGCACTTTGTTAAACTGTCTTTTGTGTAATGGCCAACTATCAAAACCATATGATACTTTTCAAAGAATATTTTCCCACTATGATACAATATTGCAAGAATATAACAGAGATGTATAAGTGAAAATAAATTGTTACATATGTGATGTGATCAAGCAAAATCAGTCGAAAATTAGAAATATTGATTTTGACATTAGTCAAGTAAATAAAGGAAATAATTCTTTTGTTTCTTATTGTTTTGGGAACCTTTCAACTGCTCATATTATATATTTAAAAGTAATGGTCCAATTTCAATGGGGTTTGCTGCAAAATGTAGCTTTGCAAATATGCCTTGAATAATCATAAGAAACTGAAAATGTGATACATCCTACTTCAGTCTGATTTTGCTTGATCACGTCACATATACTGTCAGAATGAAAAACATAAATAAATACATGCATTTTATATCAAATGTTAAACACATGGTCAAAAATGTGTTAAACATTGGATTGGTTCGTGTATGAACCACTCAACGGTTGGACTTCAACTTTTGGGTTAGGGTTATAATACCCAACATTTATGCTCAGTCATTAAATAATAATCGGACGGTCAAGTTCTTTTTTGCACAATATTCGATACCCATCAGAATCAATATAATCACGTCAGGACAAGTGGTTAAAATAAGAAGCAAAAATACTGAAATACATAAGAAAATTGACATAACAAAAGTTTATATTATTGTGACCCATAACATCGATGGATGGTTTTTTACAGTCAAAAGGGGGCTTTTGTTGTTCAAAATAAAAATTGAGGAGTTTTTATTTTCATGCAAATGTGCATTTTGTACGTATCAAAATGGCACCTCCCTTGATAAATTGGTCAATGCATTCAGATATTTTGTGAAATATTAGATGGAAATTCATTTTGATTTTTTTGTTTTGTTTTCTTCCACAATATCTTCAGAGTGCAGACGATAGCCCCCTTTGATGTGACTGGTCACATACAGGGTAAGTCAAAAAGAAGTTTACCCGGATTGGTGATGTTTTAAAAAACAAACAAATGACACTCGAGAGTTCAGTCAAGCATATATTTAACAAGCATTCTCTCCTGCTTATTAGGAAAAAAGAATGACACAAATTGATCATTGCTAAGAGGAGTTATGCCTATTTTAATAAAGGTACTCATTTTGCAAGCTGTCCACGGAATACTTGACAAAACAAATGTAGAGTAAGCATTTTAGCTGTGAATTTACCTACAAACATGAGCGCTTTCAGTAAAACAGGCATAACTTCTCTTAGGAATGATCAATTTGCTTCATTGATTTTCTCTAATAAGCAGCAGAGTATGTTTGGTAAATAAATGCTGGGGTGAACTTTTAAGTGTCATTTATTTGTTTTGAAAAACATCACCAATCTTGGTCAATATGAAAGTACGCAGCTAAAATGCATACTTTACATTTGTTTGGTCAAGTATTCCATGGACAGCTTGCAAAATGAGTACCTTTATTATAATAGACATTACTCCTCTTAGCAATGCTCAATTTGTGTCAATCTTTTTTCCTAATAAGCAGGAGAGAATGCCTGTTAAAGATATGCTTTACTGAACTCTCGAGTGTCATTTGTTTGTTTTTTAAAACATCACCAATCCGGGTAAACTTCTTTTTGACTCACCCTGTACATGTATGTGAATTGATCGAATCAAATATAGCTAAATGCAGCATTATTGAAATTTAAAATGCAAGGAATAAAGGGCAGAAAACAATGAAATACAGAAGATATTGTCATGACAAAAGTTAATCATATTTCTGAGTAGAAGATAGGCCAATATCACATTATCATACACATGCACTTCAAACTGTTTTATAATATTATATACATGTATATTCTCATATATAATGTAAGTATATCAGTCAACATCCCCTTGCCGTAAGACCAACTTTTGAGATATAGCCCTATATGAACATTACAATAAACAATATTGAAAAAAAAAGCAAAAATAAGGCCATGCAATATAGGCCTATCAATTGTATCACTGTTGAATATCTATAAATTAAAAAAGATATCCTATCCGTGGTGGATGGTCACAAATACTAATAATATACTTAAAACTATCTCATCAATTCGACTAGATTTTTGAGTGAAACATTTCATCAATTATGCACCCAACCTAAAATCCGGGTCAAATGTTGACAACTTTGGTTTGGTGCATACTTGACGCAGTCTTTAGTCAATTTGACCCTGTCCTTTTAAGAGTGTCTAGGCACGTTCATACATGGCTATTTAACTCGAGCTAAAGGTCGAGTTAAGGTCGAGTCAAGGTAAATTCGCGAAAATGGTCGAGTTAGTGCCCGTGTGGACAAGAGTCGAGTTAACTTAACCCGACCTTAACTCGACCTTAACTCGACCAATTTACCTCTGACAAAAGTCAGAGGTAAAGTCTTAACTCGACCAGTTGACTCGAGTTAACGTACTGTCTGGACAGCGCCATTCGATAGCTCGAGGTAAATGTGACCTTTCGCCAATAAAATTGACCTGCTGCTGAAGACTGCGGTGTTTTTACGCATAGCTCGCTTAATATTGTTATCCTTGTTTGTACATAGGCCACGCGTGTATAATATTTTATACATATTAGCATACCAAAAATAACGGTCCGACGTGCTACTATCGCTTCTTATATAATACATTAACTATGTTTCAACAGTAGGCCTCATGAATTTCTAAAAACACATTGAAATTCATAATGTATTATGTCTTAAACGAACAAATACTTCTTTTAGGATTGACTCCTAGCTCACTTTTTACTTTAAACATTGGTATTTTAAACATTTTAATACCCACTCGTCTCACTTTTCTTAGAATTGCGCATGATGCTTTGGTTTAAGTGAGCCAAACATGTCGGAAATAGTGAGTTTCCATGTTTAATGATACAAGGCATCAATAGATGTATGTAACACGTGCACCACCACCTTTTTTAACATCCGGAACTTAACTCCAGGGGAAGGCGGTCGAGTTAAATTCGACGGGTTAATTTGGTCGTGATAACGACGTGTTGCCTGTGTGTGGACAATCGGTCGAGTTAGCGAAAATATTTCAGGTATTTTATCACGGGTCATAAAATATTTAACTCGAGTTAAAAGCCATGTCTGAACGCAGCTACTGTAAGGTAAGTTTTAATGGGGATGTGCAAAGCTCTAGTTGGTTACTATTTTGCAAATAATTCTGAGACATGGGTTCTGTTTTAGGTGGGAAAAAAAACTTAGAAAGGGGTTTAATTTTGAGTAAATTGCAGAAACAAAAATTAATTGATTTTTTAGGGGAAAAGGACAACAAACAAAAAATGTCAAATCAGTTGGTAGGCAAGGAAAACATGGCCATCTAAAATATAATTTGAGTGTATGGCACCCTCACTTTATTTCAAAATCGTTGATCAAATTTGTCTACTCAATTTATGTTATTCATATTTTCAAGGAATTTCCTCTTGGATTTTGGTTTAGGATATACCATTGAATTTGATGCATATACCTGCTTTGAAAATGGTAGGTTTCAATACCTGTCTATAACAGATGTGAACGATCTTTTGGGTATAGTGCTGTTTCCGGCAAGTAGAACTATATCCAAGCCCGGTCAGGGGTGTGCTGAAGATGTTGTATGTAGCACATTTAAGGGAACAAAGGGGGGTGATTTGGGCTTGTAGTGAAGATTACTGAATTACATAGGGAGTGACTGCCCGAGTGGCACCTCGTGTTTTTAAGATGATGAAAAAAATACTATCAATATTTGCTCAGGCGTGTTCTTATCTATGGTATGGTTTTGACTGCCTAGACCCATCATGTCCTTTGGGTGAAGTCTGTTGATATGTAAAATGTTCTTGAGGTGGGGGAGGGGTTTGTCTCTCTTGAGTGGATGTTGCATTATTTGGTATCCGATGTTGGAAACTTGCTGCATGTCTGTTGTTGGTTGCCTCTTGTTGCGTAGCTGGAGGTGGCATAGCCATATCAGGCGATCTTAAATTATGTCCTTGGGGCGACATCTGGAGAATTGCAGATGGTGGGTATCTCATGTGTTGTGTTGTCTGTTGTTGTTGTGAATATTGCTCTGTTGAAATCTGTTGGTGCCAAGGCTGTTGAGTCATTCTATATCCATTTGGAGATTGATACTCTTGGGGTGACATCTGGAGTTCTCGGGGTGACATCTGGAGTTCTCGGGGTGACATCTGGAGTTCTCGGGGTGACATCTGGAGTTCTCTGGGTGACATCTGGAGTTCTCTGGGTGACATCTGGAGTTCTCTGGGTGACATCTGGAGAGTTGGAGATGCTTGTGGTGGTATTCCTTGTTGAGAATATCTTTGAGCTGACATCTGGTGATGTGGAGACTGTTGGATTGCTGTATCTGGAGATTCTTGAGTTGCCATTTGGACATTTGTAGATGGTGGGTATCTTTGTGGTGATGTCTGCTGTGAGTATCTTTCTGTAAACATCTGTGGGTGCGAAGGATGTCCAGTTGTTGTTGTTGCATGTCCATTTCGGGATTGTCCAGGTGATGTAAACTGATTTTCTTGGGGTAACATTTGGGGATTTACTGCTGGTTGAGGATACCTATATGATGATATCTGTTGTTGATATCTTACTGGTGTCATCCGCTCGTGTGGGGGATATTGAAATGCCGCATATCCATTGGGAGACAGTTCTGGAGATAGCGGATATTCTTTTTGTTGGGGTGAACGTTGCTGTTTGGAAGATGTACGATATTCTTGAGATGGGTCTTGCTGCGAGGTTGCATAATACTCTTGTGATGATGTATGTTGTTGTGGAATGACACAGTTTTCTTGTGGAATTCCTTCTGGTTGATGAGGTATAGTGTATCTTTGGAATGGTCTTTCTTGCACAGCAAATCTTTGGTATTGTCTCTCCTGTTGGCTAAATGAGGTCTGTCCTTGAGATGGTATCCATTGTGGTTGAGTCGGTGGATATCTCTGGTGTGCCAATTGCTGAGAATAAGAAAATACTCCAGGCAAAAACTGTCGCTCTTGATCTGGAGGATGGATCTCAGGTCCCCTCTGGTGATGTCTATTTGTGGGATGTTGCATCTCTTGTGTCTGGGATACAGTACTTTGTTGTGATGGCATATATTGTGAAGATGTGGGATGTCGTCCAGAAGACCTCCATTGCTCTGGATATGAAGCATTTACATGGGGTGAAATGTCTTGGTGTGGAGATATCATCTGCTGCCTTGGTTCAGTAGTATACCCTTGAGCATATGCTGGAGATACCATGGGCATCTTGCCATTGTCAGTGTATTGTGACTGGTACATAGACGGTTTATGATGCTCATTACCATACATTGTTTGTGGAATGCTACTAGAGTTGGCAGGGTCTTGTCCATGATTTGCCTGACTGGTGGGCATACAGTGACCATAGGGTTGATTGAGAGATAGTTTCTCAAACTCCCTAGGCAAAGTTGATCTTTCATGTGCTGATTCCTTGTCTGGGTCTCGTGGATGATGTTTTTGAGGATGGGTCCCACTGCTAGATCTATCGGATTGCGACCCATAATATGTGGATTGCCCAAATGAATTGCTTGAATGATCTTTGTTTCCTACTTGGAAGCCATGACTAGTGTGATGTGGTTGTTCAGGTACTTGATCTTGCAATGTTGTTGTTTTTTCAGCCTGTCCACCAGTTTCCTTATTCTTGGACAATGGAAGGTGTTTGGGAGATTGTGTGAGTGGAATTTTATCTTGGGAACTGGTGGCATCCAGTGGGATGTCAGATTTGAGAGAATGGATGCTAGACGTTCCCGACTGATTCCTATCGAACACGCTTTCATATGATTTTCCAGGATGCTCTTGTGAAAAAGGTGTTAAATATACAGACACACCAGGCTCAACAGATTTCAAGGATCCAGGCGTATCAGATGTTCCAAGGCATCTCTCCCTCATTGGGCTCTGTTGGGTGGAGTTCTTTTCTAATGAGACTTCATCTTGATTTGTCAACTCTGTGCTGTCAACTACGGTACTAACTGAGCTATAGTGTCTCATCGCTTCACTATCAGCCGTGGTACTGGGCACTTGTACTGTCTTAGCAGAGTCTGGTAGGGAAACATCTTGATGATTTCTCATCACGGTATTGTCACAGATGGTACTTGCTGAGCTGAAGTGTCTCATACTGGTATCAATGGTATTGGACACTGGTGCTGAAGCGGAGTCTGTCCATTGTGAAGAGAGTTATTTTGAATGGTGCTTTCATTTGTACAATCTTGTTGACTGTCCATGCAGCAGTTTCATGTAGGATATCGTGTATTATAGTACGATCACCGTCTGACTATCTCACCTTACTGAACTAGACTCCTGTACTATCTAGTGGATGATCTGAGGAACTTTTCTTCTGAGCTGCACTCCAGTATCTTCTGTTGGAGTTCATAAGCACTCGGAGGAACAAGTTTGATATGTTGTTGCTGTACCTGTCCCAGAGGATCTTTCTCAACTGGTTTGGTGATCGGCTGCGCTGGTGAAACTTCTGCTACTGGCTCCTCATGCACCTGGTCTTTCTTATCTGCTTTGTCTGCTCCTACCAGTCCTCTGTTTCCAACTTCCCCAACTCTCGCACACGGTGCATCTTCTGCTACAGCAGTTATACGTAATTCTCTTTCCTCTTCTAGGCGAGTCATCATCTTTAAAGCATTTTTCACAAATTCAAGGGGGCAATATCTGAAGCCATTTTTCAAGAAAGACACTGCTGAATCTATGGCCTGAATTTGTAGTCCTCGTCTTTCGTCGTCTGATGCATCATCTTCAAGGTCGATGAGACTGAAGAATGCGTCGCACAGTGGTTTTCGAATATATCGTTGTGTGGCAAGTGTCTTTTCAATGTCCCTTTTGTAATAGCCTTGATCTGCAAGGAAACTGCAAATAAGTAAGCTGAGTTCTGTTAAGAATACATTAATGTTTCGATCAATATATTCCAGTATGTTCTCTTGAAAGTGTACGTCCATCATGTCATAGGATAAAAATGATGAAGAGGCAGTATCTTTGTGCTCCACCGTTGACAAAACACTCTTGTTGACCAATGACTCTAAGATGTCTCTTTTCACCTCTACTTCAGTCCCTTGATGAGCTATCTTGACAGCCTTTGTTGTTGTGAGAGGTTTCTCTGGACTTATAGGATCATTTTGAATCTTGGCAAGAAATAATCTTTCTTTTGCATTGAGACTGGCAAAATAATCCTTCACAACCCTGCCAATTTGATCACCTCTCGGGGCATAAGGGTTTGCGAGTGTATCGGGAACTGAACGCTCCAAAAGTGTCAACACTTCTCCTGGGCTAAAGCATACTCTTTGTCTAGAAGGCTTCATTTTCTGTCCAATTAGCATGATAGCTAATGGTATCCTTTTAGACAGCTTAACTATTTTCCCCACAGTCTCATCGTCTAGACCTTGCACATCCCCAGCTACTTGACGTAAGAGAAGACAAGCATACTCTGTTTTCATGGGACTGTAAGGATACTCATACACAACCTCTTCAATTCTGGGGAAATAGACACGCACACTAGACGTGATAATGAAGCGGGTGTCTGTTCCTTCCACCAGTTGTGCGATGCATTCAAGTATCTTACCAAGCTCATCAAGTACGGCATCCATACCATCTAGGATGAATAAATTGGAATGACCACTGGACCCGAGCATATGTTCTAATGACAATCTGTCAATGTCCGTTTTTGGTCCTTCCTCATATCTCTTAAACTCATAACGGACTTCTTCAAGAAATCCTTTGTAAGTCTTACAATTCTTTAACTTGACCATGTAGAGATGAATTTGCTCTCTGCTGTGACCGTTCACCATTGCACCATATTTACGAGCAACTTCTTTAGCCAATCGAGTTTTTCCCACACACTTGCCCCCATGTATCTGCAATATTTTAATATTGTTGCCATCGTCACTGCTGAGAACATCTACAAGTTGGTCGACATTATCTCCAATATAAGAGTACGTTTCATCAAAATGCCTGATGTGATCACAGGCCGCTGCTGCATCTTCTACTCTGTTCACTTTTGGTAGAGTCATTTTGGCTGCTACTGCAGAATATTAGTATTCATGAAAGGACAACCATGGTGTCTACAAGCAAAAGTGTTGTGCAGAGTTTAAGAACGTCATTCCCATAGCAGTCAAGACCAATTACGTCTGTATCCCGGTACGTTAAGTTCCCTGATACGCAAATTGAACTGTGTGTTTAAACCAGGTCTTATTTGCATTCTCAGTAACTTGAGATCTTCAATGTAGTGAATTGTTGCTACATGTGGCTGTAAGGATACATGATCGATGTAATCAGTCGAATTCAGGATGTTGGTATACCGTGCAGGAGAGAGTTAGGCTATGATGTCAGAGTCGAGTGAGCCCTTGACAAAGATAGTCTTTAATCCTGGAATCAACAGGTGACTCTTGGCGATTTCCACAGTTCTTCAGTTATTCGATCGACTTTTTTACGCAGAATATATATAACTTCCATCTGATGGTCATTTACAGTTGATGGAAGACCAAGCCCGCATAATCTGTAAAAGAGAGTAAAAGAGTAAGAATGATATTAGTCTGGTAATAGAAGAAGTATGGCATGTTATATATCAATATACTCTTTGGAGACTGAAGTTTTAAAAACTGCAAACAAAAATAGATAAATAATTTGCATTTGCAAGGTCAAAGGTCACCGACCTTTATTTTGGGTAAATGCAAATAGTGAAACTGGCCCGCCCCAAAAACCAATCCATATGCAAATATCATAGTTTTTCTATCCAGACATTTTAATTTGTTATATGGACATTGATAAATTAACCCTAACTCTACCTCCAGCACGTGGAGCTTAGGATTCCCCACTACACCACGACTGTCAACGGTAGTCTGTGCAGTGTATTGCGCAAACTATATGGATTGGGTCCATTTTTTCATCGAAAAACTTCCGCGCCGGGTGGTACCAACGTGCCCAGTCGTGGTATATTGTGGTATATGGTAGGGTTGGCTTATTGGAGAGACATTTTATTTCTTTTATTTTCTGTTGCCATGGCAACCGGGCACCAACAAAATTGAAATTTGGTCACTTATAGGACAATCAGAAGTGAATTTATTTGGGGGGCCAACTTTCAATGTCACAAAAAGGTATTTTTGAGATACATGTATACCGGTAACCAAAGTTGGGCAAACTATACATTTTGTATTTTTTGTCACTTTCAGCTTAGAAAATGTTGTACCTAGTGATTCAATAATCATAGTTTTAGCTCTTTCTGTATCATTCATGCAAAAATAGTTTTAAAAATGAAAGGTTAACTACATTTTGAGACTATTAATGTTTAAACAAATATTATGGTTCATTTTTAGGGTAGTTCCCCCCTTAAAATAGAACATGATTTTAGTATGACAAAGTCCCAAATACAATTATGTGAGCGCAACATTTTGATGTGAACTTTGGACACAGGGATAAACAGAACATACATGTACATGTTTTTGCACTGTGTCATCTACGAAAACATAACTGAAAAGTGTATGAAATAGGAATACACCTCACACAAAATGTTCCTATAACCAGGTGCTTTAATGTTAGCAAATTTAAAATAAGTATGGAAATATGTGTGCAATGACAACATCCAAGGATAGGAAACAAAAGAAACAACACAATAACAACATGGGGGACTGACGTTACGGAATAATAAAACAATTCCTATATAAACTAGATATAGGACAAGTTAAAAAACCACAACAGTCCCTGACGAGCATAGTCTATGCTGGTTCCCCCTGCTGTCTACAAAACAGTCCCTGACCCGCATAGTCTATGCCGGTTCCCACACTGTCTACAAAACAGAAACTAAGAAATTGAATGGAGAAGGTTTAACTTTTTAAAAAATAGCCCATAATTCATCAAAAGTACAACAATTCTGGATTTTATATTATAATTAAAAATTGCACTTTAAAAGCATGAAAAGTGGATACATACAATGCTCCGGCAAAAAGGGGGCATAAGGTGACAGTAAACCCATCTACAGGTAAACAGACCTATGTACCAGGTAGGGTCTTTCAGTTGGTCCATTTTATATTGGAGTTGGATTGGGTGTTTTTGAAACTTTTCAACAACAAAAATGTGGTGAATTTCAACAATTTTTGAAGAAAAATAAGAAGAAAAACAGATTTTCACACATAACAACAAATTGTAAACTAGAAAAAGAACAATGTGAATTTTTTTTAAAAAATGGGTCAGTGTTTTTTTGTTGTTGTCATCTTAAGGGTAGTTTTTCATAGATCAGGAAAAATATATATGTTTAGTTGTTTGCTGGCATCAAATTTGAAAATTCTTGTTTTAGGGTACGGTACATCTAGAAAAAGATGCTTTTAGGGTTCATTAGGGTTCATTCTGAAAACCTGTATTAAAGCATGATATCCACACACTTGTATACTGTGAAAGTGAAACTGTTAGCTCTACACATTTAGTTTTGCATTTTTTTGCGCTCGAACTAGCTATACACTGTGAAAATAATAACACATTCATATGTCGTTTGCGTTTAGGTCTATGTGATGAAGTGGCATATTGCAATTTTAAAACATAAAGCAGTTGAAAAGCAGACGCAAAACAACTGAAAATCTGCAAAGCGCAAACAATTGTGTGAAAATTACCACCATTACAGTACCCCTGAATTCTGCTCCAAATGTGGAACATACAACCTCTACCACCATACATTCAGTGATGTCAGCACCAGTTTTCAAAAACAATTCTTCCAATAGATCCAAAGCTGTTTCTTGAATGTTTCTTCTGGGTTTGATTTACATATTTCATGTATATAAGGCCAACAACAAAAGTTGTTTGGTTGTCCTCGACCACCCACAAAACTTTTATCAATTGCCGGGATTTATACAAGCAAGGTGAACACGACCCTTGGGCAAAGGATCTTTAGGTTTGCTGACAGTAGCGTAGCCAGGGTCACTTGTCAGGGGGGGGGGAAAGGGTATTTTTTCCTGGTGAACACCAGTTCGACCCGGTGGCGTAGTCAGGTTTTTCATGTAACATTTTGATTTGCTGTCGAGTAAGAAAATTGACAAGCGGGGAGAGATTGAAATGGTTAAAAGACTAAAAGGTCTACAGTTGACGTTAAAATAAGTCACCTGTATTTTTTTTTCTTCCCCCACATGAAAATTATGGGGACGTGACCCTGCCCTTTCCCGACTTGCGCATCGCCTATGCTCCTTATTACCCTTCCTCCTCCTCCCCTTCCGCCTCCTTCTTCACCTCTTCCTCCTTCATTTCTTCCTTTCTATTTTTATTCTGTCAATAGGGGCCCCAAAATAGAATACATAAATCCGGGACTATAAGCATGCATAGCTTGCATCTAAAATTACTGGGTTCAGTGTACATTGGGCTATTCCAGATAATAATGACCCCCCACCCCCCTATAGAGGACAAACAAACAAACAAACAAATTTAGTCCGGAATTCCATGACTCCCTCTATGAAAAGTATGGAATTCCAGATCAAACTTCAAAAAAAGTATGGAATTCCAGATCAAACTTTAAAAAAAGTATGGAATTCCAGATCAAACTTCAAAAAAAGTATGGAATTCCAGATCAAACTTCAACAAAGTATGGAATTGGTGGGGAAAAAGTCTGGTATTCCGATGTCCTCTATAGGGGGGGGGGTCGTTATTATCTGGAATAGCCCATTTTCAGGGTCCAAATTCCATAATTACATTCCGGGATCGTGTACTGCTATAAAGCAGATTTCACTGAATCGCTCGTTTTTTTATCATCATCTTAAACATTAAAATACTGACAAAGTCTACCCCACATATCGACCATTAACAGTCTGGGAAGTTAAATCCTTCAATCGATTGCAAAATTGTGGGGAAATACCTATTTTGTGTAAACAAAAGCAATATTGTTAATCTTTTCGACAATCTGTTTTGCACATTGCAATCATTTGCTTTACTTTTGCTTCAATACGTGTGTGCTACAATTCTTGGCCAACATCCGCAATTTATTAGCAAATTAATAATTATGATATTCCTGGTATGTTATTTTTGCATGTTACGTTCAGAGATCCCACATGTTAATAAATATAGTGAAACGCTCTATACAGCATAATAGCACATACACAGCCAGTCCAGAATTCCACAAATTTCACTTACAGTACAGCTTCAGAGTGCTGTAAATTTGACATCGTAAATAACCTGATTAATTACAGCTCTGTAATTATTACCCAACTTGGTGCGTGTGTTGAGTAGATGATTATTTATCTTTATCAGTGTTGCTTAGAGGTGCCCTACTGTGAAAGTGGTGTGTATATTGTATTGAAGTGTCTGAGTTGCAGGGGTGTCGATGAGTGCTATTAATTCCTTATAGCACTCGGCAGCTGCGCTGCCTCGTGCTATAAGTCATACTTAAAGACCTTCTCTGGGATGTAACCTTGCGTCATCACCTTTTTGTTAATTTTGTACGGTATGATTTTAGTGGAATTTTTGACAGGCGATAAACATTTGTTTTTGGACACTTTTCTTTAGTTCGAACCAGGAAAGTCGGAGCCTATTTATTTGATTTTGAGCATCGACTTTACTATAAGCATTCAAAAAAAAAATTGTTAAATAGATTTCTGTATGTTTATAGTGGAAACAACAGTAGGTTGGGAAACCAACATTTATTTTTATTTGGCCTAACCAAAATATTAGGGGAGAATAAAAAACTACAAATTAGTCAAGTGTTGTTTTAAGGTTGTTCCTATGGCTATTTTTTATTTGATATTTTAACAGAGCTTGCTGAGCTCCACAATAATCTGAAATTTGAGATTGATTGGAGGTACGGTTTTCTAGATATGACAATTTTATTTTCAAAAATACTGCCAGTCACGACTTGCTAATCCCCTGGCTGGGAGATCAACTAAATGAGGTCAAAGGTCATATATGGATCATGTTCCCCCGGTGTTCATGTTTCTTTTCTCCAAGTTTGAGGTCAATCGGGCAACTTTAACGATTTGACCTCTAGATGACCTTTGACCTCAGATGACCTTGGATGACTTCTAATTATTTTTGACATGTTCCCTTGGTGTTTATTGCACGATGTAACCCCTTGGTGACCTTTGACCTGGGATGACCTCTAATAACCGTTGACCTCGGATGACCTCTAATTAATTTTAGACATGTTCACCCTGTGTTCAGTTTCTTTACTCCAAGTTTGACGTCAATTGGGCAACTTTTACGATTTGACCTCTGGATGACCTTTGACCTCAGATGACCTCGGATGACCTCTAATTATTTTTTGACATGTTTCCCCGGTGTTCATTGCACAATTTAACCCCTTGTTGACCTTTGACCTTGGTTGACCTCTAATGACCGTTGACCTCGGATGACGTCAAGTTGACGTCAATCGGGCAACTTTTACGATTTGACCTCAGGATGACCTTTGACCTCAGATGACCTCTAATTTATTTTAGACATGTTCACCCGGTGTTCATGTTTCTTGTCTCCAAGTTTGACGTCAATCGGGCAACTTTTACGATTTGACCTCTGGATGACCTTTGACCTCAGATGACCTTGGATGACCTCTAATTTATTTTAGACATGTTCACCCTGTGTTCATGTTTCTTTTATCCAAGTTTGAAGTCAATCGTGCAACTTTTACGATTTGACCCCTCGATGACCTTTGACCTCAGATGACCTATGCAAATTAGACCCAACAAAATAATCACCCGGCGTTCATGTTTCTTTTCTCTAAGTTTGACTATCTTTTGAATAGAGTGCCTAATGCCAAAACGGCAGAGCTTACAATAATTTAAAATATAGACATTCCGGTAAAGGAGTTGTTACTCTGGAGCAGGCTTTCTCAACTAGATTTACTGATGCGCCACATTTTAGTAACCAACTTGTTGAAGCTCCACTTGGTCATATTTTTTAGAATTTACAATGGCAAAATTCCCTTTATAACATTAATTTCAAAATATTTTAACATATGTAGGCAGCATATTAAAGGTATATGACCCGATCACTTTTTCGGGGCTATGATTTTTTTTTCACATCAAGATATTTTGGTATCAGAAGAATCCCCATATTTTTCTCATTATGTCTGTAAAATATTAGGGGCCAGAAATGTTTCATTTGGAAATTGTAGGCTAAAATGTGGTGAATTACTGCCAAAGGTGGTTAACCACCAGCCAGTCTGTGTACTACTCAATGGGCATATGTCTTTTGACCTTGCGCTTCTAAAAATACAACAATTGGAGTTATGCAACTCAAACTTTGGAATGCAACAATTTTAAGAATGACCTTTCATGTAAAATAGAAAACATCAA
Source organism: Ophiura sarsii (assembly GCA_035610835.1). NCBI lineage: Eukaryota > Metazoa > Echinodermata > Ophiuroidea > Amphilepidida > Ophiuridae > Ophiura > Ophiura sarsii. The sequence continues at coordinate 14,072,312 of CM069453.1, forward strand.
GTTGAAAATCGGGTCATCTACCTTTAACTAATATTACTGTTTTTAGGGCACATACGCGCGTAGCGTGAGAAAAATTGCTGTATTTATACATCTGACTGTCATATGCCTATGGAATTTGGCTATATTATAATATGATTTTTTTTTTAAAACAAATTTTAACCACTCTAGGATGCCTTGATGCGCCACAAGTGGCGCGCGCGCCACCATTTGAGAATGCCTGCTCTGGAGTTACATGTCGATAAGGCAATTGTCAGACGATTGTCGTCTGGCTAAATTGCCTTATACATTAGCATGAAACTCACAGAGATATGATATATTTTTAAGTATTCATCCACAGCTGCAGGGCATATTATATTTGATTGCTATAAGTTATTTAACCTCCATGGCCCACCCCAAACAGAAAGACACACACCCCACCCCAACACAAACTGCTGTAGGCCCTACTTCTGAATCTGATAACCTATAAAAATATTAAATCACCCTTAAAATAAAATATTACTCACATCAATTGCATGTTGACTTTGGTATACGGTACACAGTTCCACGTATTAGTCCCTCTCAATGACGATATCATCACTATTTATAGTTTGTATTGTTGGTTACCTCATCCTATAACAGCAAAGACAAAATTGGCAACAGATCAGTATGTATAGTTCAATCACCAGTCGATCACAGGGTGTTTACAGATGGTAAGTACAAAGGTTGCCTTCTTGGTTTTCCTAGAAAAAATTAATTAATAAATAAATAATTACATGAAATATCAATCACATATAATATATTTTTAAGCACTGGTCACAACACTGTGTTTCATGCGCCTTGCAATCATCAGGTGACTGAGGCCCATTACCAAACACACATAAGTTAGTTTTTCTTGGCACGGCTTGGTGGTCTGTTGCCATGCCTACACTTACTTATAAGCTCACTTCTCTTGTTAAGCAAGCCCTTATCATTGATCTTCTTCTCACACAGTATAGCAAACTTTTCCTCTAAGCCCCGGTGTTCTCTCTTGATATTCAGAGGGGTAACACATGATCGTTCCAGGATCTTAAAATACCCCCCTATTTACGGCGTTTCGCGGACAATTTTACTAATTTGACCCCCTTTTTCGCACAAAAACGCGGACATTTTGTCTGAAAATAACCCCCCTTTTTTCACTATTTCAAGGACACTTTCTAAATGTCCCCCCTTTTTGCGCAAAAACGCGAACACATCTGGTTCAAAATACCCCCTTTTTCCTATTCCCGGAGGACAATTTGATATGAAACAAATCTTATTCTATTTGTTTTCTTCCTCGCGGACATAGCCTCTCAAATCAAACACCCCTAATTTGTTGAAATCGCGGACATAGCTTCCAAAACGACCCCTTATTTTTGGAAATCGCGGACATAGTTTCAAAAAACACCCCTTATTTTGGGAAATCGTGGACATAAATGTCCGTGGAATGTCCGCGGACATGATACAGAAAACCCGGCCTTTTCCGTGATTTTTGGAACGATCATGCGTACCCAAAGTCAATGTTGACTGAAACCACCGGGCTCTAAGCACAGATTACATATACCTGATCTCCTCTTGAAAGTGTTGGATTTACATAATATGCCCCATTGGATAGCATAATCCCTCCCCTTATCCTTATTGGTCCTCGCCCAAAATATTTTCCTCAGAGATAGCTACATTTCTGCATATGTGACTATTTCCATGCTTTTTCCTATCTTTAGCCATTATACGTCCGAACAAGGACAGATAGTTTGATTGTTTTTTACGATAAACTATAAACTCTTACACAGATACAGATATATCACCTTCATGTATTTCTAAAAATGTACAGGCATCAAATTCAATATTAGCGCGTTATGAAGGGGTGTGATACTATCGTGACATGAATTATGCATCAAAAGCATCAACCCTAATGTGCTTAGAGCGCAGTTCTGCCGTAGATCGAATGTCATTAAGCCTTGTATTGGGCGGTTCTCGGATGGGAGCGGTTTTCGGCAAGGCAAAGTATCATAGGGTGTTGTTCGATTGTGTGACAGTGAAATTACACAAGGTCTATAAAGTCGACTAGCTACGCCATGGCAAAGTACCTTAGGTTTAAATTTGATGAGGATTAGTTTTATAGGTATTGATGATACCTTAGATTCAGAGGGCACCACACTCTTACTAATATCCAAACTTGCGCAACAGGGAAAATACCCATATAAGGCAACTTAACAAAATTGATTCTCCTAGCCCTCCCTCCTCACTTTCTGGGATAAATCAACTATTTTTTCATTTAATTTACTTTAATTTATTGAATTTCTAATACTGAAATTCTAATGGTTGATAGGCTTACTTATTAATTATCTACAGTCACTTTTAAGTGTTTTTATAGAATTCTAGGGTCTAATCTCATAAACGTAAACATCAAAAAGGTCCTCACTGTTTTGCTGATGCTGCAGAAAGATGCTGACAATATAAATTTTGTATGAAAACCGCCATATTGACGTGTCAATTTCATCAAAAGTATCCCTCTTCATTTTTCGAAGGCCAGTGCTACTAGAATCTAAAATTGATTTTAAAGGGGCATTGAGAGATGTATCGATATACTAAATGAGCAAATAACGTAAAGATAATCATCAACATAGCCCAAATCCAAAATGTCATACAATTCCGACGTCGCCTTCATGCCAAATAAGCCTAATAATGGCACTTCCGGGTTGAGATTTGGCATAATTCTGTAATACCCTCCACACCCTACATTAGTAGTATGCGTCGTTCTTAAAAATCATGCACTGTGAATACCCCTGTGAAGGGTATAACAGAATTACTCCTGAGATTTGCCACGAAAGTACGTGAGTAAACGATAGCATAACATCCGAATTCTGCTCCTTAGTTTCGATATGATCACAACGAAACTAAGAAAATCATGAAATTTTATATGATAAACGGCGAATGTTGGTAAACTGTTTCAGATGGTAGTTAGTACAGGCTGTATCAAAATGATTTGTACTCTGATATGTTCCATTTTCAAAAAAGCATTAAAAATATAAAATCTCTGATAAATACAATATTTTTGATTTTAATAAATAGGGAATTATGTCAACTTATTGATCTGATAATCTGAAGATAATTGGCTGTTGTTTCTGACCGCTATTGTCATTCAAATGAAGATCGACGTAATCATGGTTTTACTCGCAGCAATGCAAATTTAATAGGTTCACTGCACAAACTCTTTATAAGTAGTGAATAATATGAGTGCAGTCAGGAGGAACTTTGAATTGTGCGCTTCAGATCTAACGTTTCGATGAAAATGATAAAAACACCAATATTCCTTTAAAAGCTTGTAAATTCTGAAAAAAATGTTCGATTGTCGTAAATCAAAATTCTTAGAAAAGATGAAACTTCAATAATGTTGCATATAGAAGCAAAATGGTCTAAATGGTTCCTAACATATCAAAAAAAAATCTGAAAAACTGATCAGACCACGGTACAAATCTTTTTGATACAGCCTGTATATGCCTTAGTATTACTTTGATGCAAAAAAACTGATTTCCAGGATAATTTAGGGCGCACTCCCATACATATCTCTCAATGCCCCTTTAAGTGGCCTTAGTATTACATGATTTAGACAAAAAGTACCCCTTTCTTAAACAGGGTTGATTTTTAGTTCCTTTCCGGTACAAACACCCCTGAGGCAATGAAAAAGGTTCTACAAGTCGGGCCCGACCGACCCATTTTTTTAGAAATTAGTAAAAAAATGTTTCCATGCAAATGAATACCAACCCAAAAATTAAAAGAGTTTTCTGATTTTTTGTGTAATTTTGAAGGACCTCCTCCCCCCCCCCCCCTCCCAAAGAAAAAGATGGAAAAAAAACAACCGACCCAACCTGAGTGGTTCGTTTGCCCGCATAACAGGGTTGTTTTCCCGTAGCGTTATATAGTCAATTTTTTTGGTTGAACATAATTTATTTTAGTTCAATCCTCCATCCCCTATATTGGAATTAGGCCCATTACTGTACGGTCCAACCGCCTCAAAAAGAAACCACCTTTTTTTGCTGCGCATATGATAGCCCATCTGGGCGCGGCCGGAGATAGACTGAGAAACTTTTTCGTCATAAAATTCTCTCAGTTTTAGGTTCTGAAGCCCCCTTTTTTGAGACCATACCATGGATGGCACACCTACCAAAAAAAAGTTGAGTGCCCCCCTGACATCAACCAACAAGTGAAATATATATAAAGAAAGAGGGAACAAAATGCCCATTGGTTTGAATGCAAACAATGGATTTAGATATAATGATTCTATAAATTCATTGAACTAAAATTATTTCATTCTTAAATTGTTGTACAAGTACATGTGTAGGTGGAAAATCAACTGCAGTGTACGAGGGGGTATCATAAAGTTTTAGAAAACACCCAGAAGTGAAGGAGCCAGAAACTTAATTTTGTTATGTGATCCTTCAGACATCTTTACTAAGTCCCTGTGCAAAGTTACACATTTCTCCTACTTTTTATTACCTGTCCACAGACCGCCATTGTAGAGATCCTCAGATTGACAGCCATCGATTGATTCTCAGATTGCCTCAGATTGTGTTATTCCCAAAACAGCAATAAATAGTTTAAAGTTTAGACAGAAAGAGGTCAAAGGTCATTACAAATAAGCTTGGTGACAATAAACTTATGGGTAACATGGGGTGTACACACATTGACCTCTAATGACCCCTACATGACCTTTGACCCTTTCTGTCAACACTTAAACTATTTATTGCTGTTTTGGGAATAACACAATCTGAGGCAATCTGAGAATTCTGGTATAGGCCTATATAAAAAGCCAATATTGATCGGAAATAAAGTGATTGCTTTTCAATAAAATATTGGTCAAAAGTACACACCAAATCATACCAAATGGGTTCGAAAATTTTAAAAAGATCCAATTCTGTGCAGGGGGCACATCACCCCTCAGACTTCCCCCTGTTCGAGCTTTTAAACAATCTATACTTAAATCAAGAAAATATCAGTATATGCTCAACTTCTTTCTTGCATTGATAAAAACAAAATATTGATTGGAAAACTTTTCACTGGGGGCCACATCCCTGTCCGAGCCTAGCTTAGATGGTACCAGCTCAATTTCATTTTTTGGCCCCCCCCCCCCCCCCCCCCCCCACACCTTACAAGAAATTTCCGCCACTGCTTATAGCATACGTCCTCGCTATATGTGTACACCCAAGCTACGCCCCAGCTTATTTTGTCAGTGATGTACGTCGATCCCCGCTACGTCCCAGCTACATGCCCCGGCTAACGGGGGCACATTTTGTACATCCCCGGTACACGCCCCCGCATAGCCGGGCAACATTTTTTGTGCGTGTAGGCCTAAGTGCATTAATTCGCTGTCTATCATGTAACATTTCACGATTTGGTAATTTCCATTTAAATCACATCGGAATTATCAGCATCACTCACCACATAACTTGCTTCAACCATGCTTCAACCAAATTTCAATCTAGCGTGACTATTCAACCGTTTTCCCATTATAAATCATAACACTTCACCCCAAGCCCTGAAAAATGAATTGTTTACGAACCCTCAATCAATATCATTTCATTTTTCTCGGCAATCTCTCAATGCCCCTTTAAGATCTCAATTTTTCATTGAGACAACTTCATCCTTTTGCTGCAGCTGTAAGATTTAATTTACTGACAGGTTTTTAAGCTTAAAACAAAAGATGCCTACCTTCATGAATCATGACCTTGCAATTGCATCAGCATGATCAGGGTCGTCACTGCTTGCATGATGACGGACAATGAGACTCGTTCTACTGAATCACATTTATCCACTCTGTGTGAGCGTTCCTCCAGAAAATCAACACATACGGATAAATTACAATTTTTCCACGATACTGTGAGGTTGTTGTAATAAGTCCATGTACTGTGACGTACCTAGACACAAGAAATTGTACCATCCGTGCCAATACCGCAACGGACGCAAGCAAAGCTCATTTCCGGAATCTACCACTTGATACCGAGGGAAAGTGGGTAGATGGGTGGGCGGGTGTTTTATTTTTAAATGTTTTAGAATGCTTCTGAATTCGCCAATCCAATTATATTATGTCTGAAATTTGATTGAAATGAGTTATAGCGTCAATGGATTACATCAGTAAAACATGTCTGTGCCTTATAAACTTATATATATAAAAACAAAATAATATGTAATTGTCTAACATGTCTACCCTCCCTCCCTTATTGGATAGCTCAATCTTATGAGGGAAATTCCCGACAATCTGAAATTAGTCGCAGCAGGTGGAAATTCCCATACAAGGCCAATGTGGCAATATGATGCAATAGCGCTCGACCCATTTCGTTAAGATAAATAATAAGGCACATTGATTATTAAAGAATTGGGGTGAAAATATTGTGCAAATGCGAAGAGATATGTAATAAAAATGCATAAAGACATTACATTAGTAGGCAAAATCATTACAAGATGATAAGGGGGTGTACATAAATACTTTGGTGGGGCGGTTGGACATTTTGAGCTTCAGACATATTTTTTTTCTTGATCCCCAAACAGGGTTAATTTTTTTCTTGATCCCCCTTTTACGTTGATTTTTTTCTCTTGATTCCCCTTTATGTCCAAGTAATCGAGTAATAGTAGATTTGACTGCGTGAAGTGTGAAAATATGATTTTTTTGTTGTTGCGCGAATCGCTGGACAAAATGGCCTTTTTTCCGTGTGCGCGAAGCGGCCAAAAAATGTTGGACTTTTTTTTGATCCACCTATTAAAGGGGCACTAAGAGATGTGTTGGAGACTGCGCCCTCAATTATGATAAAAACTGGGATTAGTATATTTTTATAATTGTATTACATGTATGAACTTACACCTATAAGGATTAAGAAAAATTAGCCCTCTTTGTACAAGAAAACGTCGATTCAAAAATGCTCGTACAGCCACGACGAGCATTTTACGTCCGACAGTATTCCCCTGCAGTACGTGTGATACATAACACGAACCATATTTGCATAGAGGGCGTTTTCAATAAATAGCGATGATATTGTTTTAATCAAGTTTTGCTGTGTTTTTGTTAGTAGAAACAACAGTAGGGCCTAATGGCAATTTTTAATGTTCATCTTGAATTCTGAAGTAAATGTTTAAACATTTAAAATGTTCAACACCACTTAATGTCCCTTTAAGTACCAATTTTGTTTGTGATCCCCCTTTTGCAGGATTTTTTCTTCTTTCTGACCCCCCCCCCCCCCCCCCCCCCCCCCCCTCCATTTGTTTCAACCCCCGCCAAAGTATTCCCTAAATAAAGTATAATCTTTAGGCTTTCATAATTATCGATTGTTTCTTGGTTTCTTGGTAAGGTATCTTTTGTCCAAATGCTTATAATTCCTGTCACCATAGACACATTTTTTACTGGAAAAGTTGGCAAATTCCTCACCCAAAGACCCTGATTTCTTTAAAAGATTACACATCTCATATTTTGGTATTTTGGCATGATGTCTCCAGACATTCTAACATTTTAACATTCTCTTTTACCATGTTTACACTTTCACAATTGAGTGTGTCCCCCCCCCCCCCCCCCCCCCCCCCCTGGTGTGCCTCCCCCTGTATGAGTGATGAATATTATCAAAAAGGATGACAATATCGCAGTAGAGATGGGGGGGGGGGGGGGGGGGGGGGGGGGGAGCGGGGGAGAGGCAACTGACCCACCAAAATAGTAAAATGATGATGTGATAAATAAGTGACCGAACAAGCAGGTGACTGAAGGAACATCACTAAAATAACCCAAAATGTAACAAACAAAACCGAGCAGCACACTGTTCGCCAACATGGTTATGCTTTGAATATGTTTATTCATGCTTGGGTTTGATATGAATATTTTATGAGGTTTGGAATATTATTAGCTTTTAAATGTGCAGATGTAAGGGGCTTCAGACAAATTTGTGGCCGTAAAAATGTGACGATTTTAGTTTTTTTGTTGACAAATTGTTATACCCAAATGCAACAGCTTCAGGTGGATTTTCCCCTGACCCCACCTAGGGTGCTTTGCCCCTGTACCCCCGCAAAGGGACTCGTATTTTGCACCCCAACATATTTCATAATTTGTATTATATTTTGTATTATATTTAAACACTTTAATATGTATGTAGAGAAATGAGGGCCTGCTTGGAAAGCAGTGCAAGTCACTGAAGCATATTACCCTCAATAAAGAAAGCATAACTATTAATAAAATAGCACCCTAACACCGCCCCTGCTTGCCCCGGTGCCGGAGGTCCCTGGTTCAAATCCCGGGGGTGTCATAGCTATTTCGGGTCACTTTTCGCTGTGCAGAATATGCTTCTGCAAAAAAAGTGAGGTAGGATTGTTCTGCAGCTCCGACTGACCCATATATTATTGGCTTTGAGGTACTAGTTTTTTATTTCAATTTTTTTGAAAAATCAGAGTTTTGAGATAAAAATGTAAGAATTTTTACAATTTCTACTTTTCAGACATTTTTGAACATTTCTAAAAATCTCCAGAATATTTGAAAAATTACCAAAATGTTCAAATATATTTGGACAAAACAATGACCAAACCCCAAACCTGATAAACACATTTAGTGGTAACAACATGATTTGTGCTTTATGACGTTGAAGGTCCATTTCAGAAATGACTTGGGGAGTGTTCAGAAATACTTTGGTGGGGGGGGGTTGGCCAAAATAATTTTGTCGGTGTCTAAACTTTTTTGACCCCCCCTTTACAAATTGACAAACTTTTCTGACCCCCCCTTGAAGAGGGTGAAAAACTTTTTTGACCACCCCCCCCCCTACTGTCAGATGTAGATAGACATATGACTCAAGTTCTATGACGCTTACACTACAGTCAGAACTGTGTATAGCTGGCAATCAATTTGCAACATTTCAAATTCACTTGAAACATATCTTTCAAGCCTCCGAATTGTATTTTTTGGTGATTTGTATTTATCATGTTATAGCCTTTTTAAAAACGTTTTCTTTTTTCCAATTGTAAAAAGTCACTCTTTGTATACAAGTCCTTCTATCTACACAATACTTTCACAAAGATATGCGCGGAGAACGAAAAATTTGGTCAACTTGCTAGTACAAAAGTAGCGTGCAAACATTTGTATCCTGTTGTTGATCACCCTTATCAACAGTTCTGAAGTAAAAATTGTGGACACTGGTTAGTCACATTTTGTATAACAAATCCTGCTGTTTGCACGTTGTTTTCACAAAGACGCGCGCGGAGCGTGAGGAAACCTGTATAATTTGTTATAGAAATGTCAATATTGCAGTATTTACTTGCGCGTAGCGCAGAACATTTTGGTATTTTTCCCGTTAACGACTACCTATTTGACCTAACTTTTTTGACCCCCCGCTCAGAAATTTGGTCAACTGCGTTCAAAATCACGTGTAGCGCGTGGAAATGTGTATTTAACCCTGTTGACGATCACCCTTATCAACAGTTCTCAAGTAAAAATTGTGGACACTGGTTAGCCACATTTTGTTTAACAAATTCTGCTGTCGGCACAATGTTTCTACAAATATAATTTGTTATAGAAATGTCAATATTGCAGTATTTACTTGCGCGTAGCGCAGAAAATTTTGGTATTTTTCCCGTTAACGACTACCTATTTGGCGTAACTTTTTTGACCCCCCGCGCAGAAATTTGGTCAACTGCGTTCAAAATAATGTGTAGCGCGCGGAAATGTGTATTTAACCCTGTTGACGATCACCCTTATCAACAGTTCTTAAGTAAAAATTGTGGACACTGGTTAGCCACATTTTGTATAACAAATTCTGCTGTCGCCACAATGTTTTTACAAAAGATTTGCGCGGAACGTGCGGAAATCTGTATAATTTGTTATAGAAATGTCAATATTGTAGTATTTACTTGCGCGTAGCGCAGACAATTTAGTATACGACTAGTATTTGGCCTAACTTTTTTGACCCCCCCTCTTGAGTAGGTAAAACTTTTTAGTCCCCCCCTTTTTGAGACTTCAAACTTTTTAGACCCGCCCCCCCCCGTTTTGGCCAACCCCCCCCCACCAAAGTATTTCTGAACACTCCCTTGGATGCTTGGATGTGCATGAGTAACTCTTTGGTGGAAGAGTCGCCTCCTGTGGCAGGCACACTCTTTGGGTCCTATTGGGGCAATTGTATCCCCATCTAGCCCTTCAGCATGTATAAAGTAATACTTCCTATGTAAACCTTTGGGCAGTCTGCTCTAAACAGGTTCAAGGGCCAAAACACATCAAAACCGTGTATAAGTGGTATTGCCCCTGATGCATAACCATTGGGCAGTTTTACTTTATACATGTTGAAGGGCTTGGAAAACGTATGAGGTTTTAACAGAACAGTGATGATGTACAACTAGCACAAAAAGTCCCTGACCAGGTTTGTTTGTTTGTTTGTTTACACGGTCGGTCCTTACGGACACACGCTTGGGTCCTGAAAGGACCAAGCTCAAGCAAAAATGCTCGGGCCAGGCTTAAAAAGGTTATAATAAGCATGCTGGCTGAATGAAATTAAAGTTAGAAAAGATGGAAGAAAAGAATAAAGTAGAAAGAGCCACTTCCAACAAACAAAGTTAACAATTTTGCTGTCAGCCCTCGGACATGAGAAAAGAATAGTCTTGATCCAATCTCATTTGCTTTGTTGTTGGCTATAATCCAAAATCAATTATCGGTACCAAAAATCTGAGATATACATTAAGTGGGCAAATTTCTTCTCCGTAGTTTGATACCTCATTCATAAAGATTGAATTGATACTTTTGAAGTTATGATGATTTCAATAACCACACATAACGACAACAAAGTTACACTATAATTGGTTTCCTATGGGATATCATTGATTTGCATCATTGATTGATTTGTCCACTGTGTGCTATCTCAACCAGTCAGATATGGGGATGAATGGTAACAGGCATCAAAGGGTGGTCGGTACACACACACATTTTCAATGCATAATCACACACTAAGCAAGGATATCCCATTGAAACCCACTTTTAGTACAAAACACTCATAACATCAACAATATCCACTATTTTTTTATGAATGATGTATCAAACTACGGAAAAGAAATTTGCTCATGAAATGTATATCTCAGATTTTTCGTTTCGATTATTGATTTTGGATTAGCCAACATCAAAGCGCCTGGTCAGGGACTTTTTGTGCTAGGTGTATATAACCCTTGGGCGTTTCAATTTGGGGGTATATTTAATTATAGCTATACATAAAACAATACAACCCACTTACAATAATGCTAATAACAAACAACATACTGTGTTTGATCTTATATTTTATTTTATTCACTTTGTACATAGTTGAGCTGCATAGAATAATTACACAAATATGTTATACACAAACGGCATATATATACACATATATATCATGCTTTTAACAAATTTCAAAAAATAAATAATTGTTTTTATATAATGTTTACAATAAAATAATATCTATCAAGCAATCAAAATCAAATTTTGTAATATAAAAAATAATTTGCAATTTACTATTATTACAGATAAAATACAAGTCACATAGTATGAGAACTATGACTGTAAAGCATGAAATGTTCGCGTGTATAAAAATTAGCAAATTTCGCGAGTGCAACTGACTGGCGAAATGATCATGCACACGAATGTTTTGCTTTTTAAAGGCCTGTAATGACTACTCAACACATTCACGAAATGTTCATGCCGTGGAAAAGGCAGAAGTCGGTGATTCACGAAATTTTAATGCTGCGAACATTTCATGCTTTACAGAATCGGCTGTTGCGGCTCAAAAAACTGTGGCCCCAGATAAAGCAAAAATCCCTATATAGTTTGATCAGTTACAAATGAATGAAGCCTCATTACAGCAGCGAATGAATATAACAGAAGGACACGGAGCGGCATCAAGCGCACTGTGCATGCGTGCGTGGGGCCAAAACCGCGTGCATGTGGCCCTAATGACACACATACACTGGGATGACTTTTGCGTGTGGAGAGATAAATACCTAATATTTCTCGCCAATTTGGAACTGATTAACCTATAGTCTCCAACATCACTGAATATTGAACTGCAGCAACCTATTTTAATTCTACAGGGTGTATCAGAAAGAACTGTACCGTGTTTCTAAAATACATAAAAAATACAAATTGATTATTGTTTTAAATTTAAACACCTGAAATATAAAGGTGAACATGTTTCCTATATTATATGTTAATTTCATTGAGATATCTCTTTTTGTTCTCGTGTGGCAAGACATAATCGAAAATCTATGAAAAACGTATTGTCAATTTTAATCAATCCTCTCTTCCACTTGCCCAACATTTCTAACAATGTAGCCCACACCACATTAGCAATATTCAAAGCTCCCGCCAAAGAAAGGAAAGTTAAAACCACTCAAGCAGAACAAATTCTGGTTTATTTGCGGATTAAAAATCAGAATTTATCTCCAAATTTCACCCACAAAAGTATGCAAATAATAAAAAGTTATACAAGTGATGTGAAAAGTTGAGATACAACGGCAAAAATAAAGCCTGTCCTATGGACAGATGGATATCTCAGGTAGGGTTGGTAATTTCAGAGATTTCTTAAATTGATAATTTTGAAATGTACCATCTTTACCAGAAAATCTGTATTTTCCAAGATAAATGTGAAAACGGTTTGAACAATATCAATCGAATTCATACCGTAATAAATCATATTGCCTCGGTACAGTTCTTTCTGATACACCCTGTACATATAACTACATGAAGGTGGATGAGACTAATTTGATACTGAATTTCCCACTCACAATCAGTGGGTAAAAAGAACCTGACGAAAAAGAGATACTCTAATAATATTATACTTTCAGCATACATGTACATGATCAAAATAATTCCAGACACCCACTGAAAAATTAGTTTCTACGGAATCCATTTACTCCCTAAACGAGTATTTGTTTGTGTTTGGGTGTTTTCTGCCCAATTTAATATACCCCATCATCCAGTATCGCACACAAAGTATGCCCCCTAGACATCCAAGTGCAGTATTTAGAAGCTATTTGAGGTTTTCTTTTTATATGGACAAGCTGGGTTAAGCAAGTTACTTATCTTTAACATCAGAGCCCGAGATTCAGAAGACAGCACATCCCGATTTATATGGAAGCACTTGAAACAAAGGAAATTCACCTTTTTCTTGAAAATGGTCAATGTTGGCTCCCCTAAGTGATGTGCTTTTCTTGTCTAAAAAGCAGTCATTATTACATTTTTGGGTTACTCATGATAACAGTATTATACTTGTTTACCCCCGCTCCATCCCCTCCCGAAAAAATAACAACAAAAATGTCATCATAGGGATGGGCAACCTCTTATTTCTTGAAGCTATGTATGTCATTGAAATCGGTCAACAGGAAGCCTGTGTAGGATGTAGCGCCACCATGGAAATAACTTCTCGTAAGTCATAGATAAACCATAGTTCTCATTACAGAAGTATTACATCTCTAGGTATTTACTATTGATATGAAAAGAAAATATGTCCACAAATGTTGATTGTCACAGGTTCAAAGTTAAGGCCTATTAAAACACTGGGTGTTGCACTTGTAAATTATACTATACTTTATATATTAACATTGATACATCAATTGCATATTAACATTGATACATCAATTGCATATTAACATTGATACATCAACTGCATATAAGTTGTTGGAATTTTACCATAGGATCTGATGATATTTGTATGTATAACAACAGTCACTGTAGAAACAATGTTGTCATGGGAAAACCTACACATGTTTATACTTATTATTGCTTATTTAAACAGGACTGTCAAACATGTACCACTGACACATAAAAACATAAGTTTTCATGGTATTTCAATTGACAAAATCATACCATACAGAGTGAGCCAGAAAGAACGGAAACATTTTTCTCAAAAGCGCCACAAATTTCAGACCAGCATATTCAAAACCAATGAAAGTGCTAAAACAACCACATAGCTTTACCCAAATTAATGATAACACGAGTGTTTAAATTTTTAAATTTTGAATTGAATGAAAGCCAAAATAATAGTCCTTTTAGCACTATACCATTGGTTTTGAATATGCATGCCGGATATTTTCATGAAGCATTCGCAAAAAAAGTATCCATTCTTTATGACTAACCCTGTATGTACTACTTATAGTTGTGTCAACACAGCCATCACATTGGAATTACAAGTGTGATATTTACGATGTGGTACAATATGTGCTGATGCCTCATACATTAATTTTGGAGTAGTCTATCTGATCTGGGCCCCTTTTCATGAAACTTTTAAAGATCTTCGTAAGTTGGATTTAAGAAGAATCTTGAATATTCTTCTTAAATCCTGAATTCTTCTTAAGTTACGATGATTCTTATCATCTATTTCATAAAACAACTTGAGAAGAATATCCTTCTTAAGACCCTTCTTAACTTAAGAAAAGGTCAGAGGCTATATTAAGTTACTAAGGAATTCTTCTTAAGCAGAAATTAAGCAGAGAATTTAAGAAGAGTTTTTATTCTTAACTTAAGACTTTAATAGGAACTCTTCTTAACTTACAAACTTAAGATTAATCTTAAGTTGACCTTTACGAAATAGGGCCACACTATTGGTACCATGCTGGGACAAAGCTTGGATAATGCAGAGGGAGGCAATCCCACTAATCAAACGTCAAGCCACTTTTAGTTTACATTGTATGCAAACTATATGTAGGTTCATGTTTCATTTTCCTGGTGTAAAATAGGATGTTGACATCCTTTATTTCAGATCAATACAACATAAACAGCCTACACTATACAGGGTGAATCAAAAAAGATTGTGCACGATTTGAAACGGCCATTTGACCTTGATGCGTGCATTGAACCATATATTTTTCAGGCGATTACTTTCATTTTTTGGGAGGATAAACTAGATTAACAACGCTTTATACAAACAGCATAAATTCCATGGTTCAATGCACGCATCAAATGGCCGTTTCAAATCGTGCACAATTTGTTTTGATTCACCATGTATAGCAGGAATTACTCGCTTGCATTTTAATTTTGTAATGTTTGTGATGACATTAGATTGCCAAAATTTGATGTGACAAATATTCTATTCAAGCTTTCTAATGAAGAAAAATCTGTTTATAAGCAAAAAATGTTCATGCCGTGAACATTCTCTAAAAGCTTTGAAGAAAAAACACCTGTTTAGGCGACAAAAAACAAAAACCTGTTCTACGGGCTAACGGAACTCTAATTTAGGGTCAGTCAGTCGGGCGTTTTTGTGTTGTTTTGTTTTTCTCAAACATTTTGGTGGATTTCAACAATTTTTTGGGGAAAAAAAAAAAATCAAATGTGCAACAACAAAAAAATGGGTCGGTCGGGCCTGTAGAACAGGGGTTTTCCCGTCCCCTTACTGGCAATATTTTCATGCCATTCAATCAACATGGCTGGTGTTGGCATATCCTAAAATGTTCATGCTGCGAATATTTCATGTGTCACAGTTTGCTAAGTAATGTCACAATGTGACCGAGGCAGTGTCAGTTCATGTTAGAATATGGGCAGTTTTAAACTGTGACACTAGTTCGAGTCATTCAGCTGGATGCTTGATGCACCGGTCGACGTTGATGGTCATCGTTGCACAAGTTGAAACAAAGTCAACTTGTACCACCGACATTGATGGATGCTAAAGAGCAGGAGTATAAATGGACCATAACACTTTCCATGCGGCTATTTTGTTATCATATATACAAAACAGATTTTTCAGAAACCTTTCCTAACTTTCAAAGTCTATCTCAATAGTTACTGAACCAATACTAGACATATTTGTACTTATTTCAATGCATTTCACATCGTGATTCCAAATATGTTAATAAAATTCAATAATTTTGACATTTTTGAAACATTTTTGTGAATTTTGGAATGTCGTCTGCAGATGCCTGCCGCATGGAAAGTGTTAAATGTGACATACTATCACACTCAGATGTCACATCTCCCACATCGACCATTACACTGTAAGCATGCATGACCACAAAACCTGTAATAAGGGTTGTTTATTGAGATGGGGTGCATTAACCCTAACACTCCCGGTAGATTTTCCAACGAAATTTTTTTCAAGCAAAAAAAGCACACACAACAAGAGGTGCCACGCCCCGGGGTTTGAACCCACGACCTCTCGGTTGACAGTCGAACGCTCTACCAACTGAGCCACGGGGGAAGCTATGCTGGGCGAGTGTATTCGCCCAGCTATGTAGCCCGGGGCCATTATTTCACCCAAAACCCTCAGCGCCAGGTGGAACCGACAGGCTGGGAAATGGGATTTCATGGGGTACGGGGCTGTAAGGGTTAATCAAGAGAAAAAAAGTGAAAATTAAAAAGAAGAAGAAAAAAAATTGTTTCTTAAGGGGGAATTATTTTCAATAAATACTGTCAATATTTTACTCGTTTAGGGGATCAAATTGGGGAGAAAAAACCCAGCAAAAAACTTATTTTATGATGCATACGCATGCTTACAGCATGATAGTTGACTAGCCCCCCTGAGTTTTCCCCTGTGAGTGCCCCCTCCCCACGGCCACACCCACACACAGGATCACATTGCAGCATATAGGTCTATAGCAGTTATATTTGATTTGTTGAAATTCAGTGAAATATTTAAATATATTATTCAATAATTTATACTCAAAATCATTTTCTTACTCCATCTATATATAATACATATGAATATATAATCTTTATAGAATATTAATTAGATCTTATCACAATTTAAAAAACGCAATTGATTCTTACATAACATTTCAGTAATAAAATATGAATTTGAGGCCAAAATAAAAAGTAGTGTTTCTGGTATGGCCTTGATACAATATGTATGTTTTTTTCTTTTGAGTTGAATGGTTGATGATCAAAACTAGTATAAAATAGGTACATTTTTACTCAACATTAATCCTGTATAAAAAGAGGACTCAATCTTTTTTTAACCCATTCACACTCTCATTAACATATATGTAAATCAGCCATATTTGTGGTACATTTCGAGACACAATATTGCACCAGAAACAACATTGTACAAGTATCAGCAGCATTCAGACCTTTAAAAGTTTATTATGTGATCTTTTCCAGGAGACGCCCTCAACCCTCAAAAAAAAAATTGGAAGCAGATTTTCTTGCAGATTTATATTTCTGATCATAAATCATAAATGTATTCCGAGTTACAGAGCGATACGATTCCTAATTACCTCAAAATCATGGTTTTAGAGTGAATTTAGAGTGAAAATATAAACTGTCTGGTTTATTTTCACTCTAAAAACCATGATTTTGAAGTAATTAGGAATGGTATCGCCCTGTAACTCAGAGTATATTTATGATTTATGATCAGAAATGTAAATTTGCAAGAAAATCTACTTTCTAAAATAAATCATGAATAGAGGGCGCCCCCTGGAAAAGATCACATAATATGCCTTTAAGTATCAGCAGCATTCAGACCTGTAAGAGATGAACAGTATTTGAATAGATTACATATACAAATGAAGCTTAAGTTAATGCGTTTCCTACATAATTTCATAATTATCGACATAAAAAAGATTTCCATTAGGCGATGAAAAAAGAAACCTGACCCGACCGATTAATTCTTTTTAGAAATTGGTGAAAAAAATATTCACTTGCAAATGAATACCAACCAACGGCATCATTTTTACAATTACTTGTCATTTTTTAGAAAAAAGAGCACGAGAGAAGAAAAAATCCACCCGAACGACCCAACATGAGAGGTCCGTTTGCCAAATATAATTGGTTCTCGTCACCTTATTACTTGTATCTAGTTAGTGACTGACGGTGCAAATTATCCAAAATCAAATACCATGGCATCTGATGCTAAAATTGTTGCAGCCTATTTTGTGGGAAGAAATACCCACATAATATCTGGCTATGCTACAACTGTCTCTGTCTGTTACATAGGTGGATGGAGTAAACATAAAAGCCTCATTGATATAATCAAAACTTGTTTTGTTGTTATGAAAGTCAACATTGTTTTTGTTAAATAAGTTTATCTGGATTGTCATTAAAAATGTTTGTAGAGAGGTCTATTTTGTCTATATTCAAATTAAGTGTTTGAGGACCCTCGCTTTTTTTGGGCTACGTTTCAATACCAAGCTGGTAGCTTTTTCAGTTTAACAACTGTGTCAATTGCTCACAGAGTTACTTTACCAGGCTGCAGACTGCTGTAAAGGGCAATCATAGGAAGAGGGCAACATGACAAATAATTACATTAGTGTAGGAAAAAGCATAGTAATTAACAGTGAGTCGAATATAGTCTACCAGATGGCTGAATTAAACCAATTAGCCGGAGGAGAACCCACTGACCCAAAATGAGGAGCCTATAGATCACATCACATTTGTGTCCAATTCTTACAGTGTATGTCATATAAAGACAAACTGAAGCTGCTATAAAAGCCTTGGAGCGGGACAGAGTTGTCAGTCTGAAGAAGATACCAGCTTGATAGTGAAACGTAACACCAAAGTGCGGACCCATCATCAACTTTAATTGGAGTTTTTAGACAATGAATGAATGAACATATCTATAATAAATCAACATTTTATGTTATATATCTTAATAAACTTGGCACAAAAAAGGCCCACATTTTTATATCAGGATCAAAACTGTGATTCTAATCAATCACACTTTCATGATGTAACGTACCTGTTCGGGTATTAGCAACATTTTGATATCTTATATCCAGCCAAAGACCGAAATCCAAGATTGACAACGGTTTATGAAAAGAGATGCCATTTCAAATGCAGCACATTTCTATCTGATGGCCAGGCTGGATAACAATATTACACTGTTTACAATTTAACTGGGTACAGTAAAACCACTTACTTTCGCAAGGGACTTAATTTCGTGAATCTCACGATGTATGTATAAATTCGCGAAATTAAATACCCATGAAACTGACAATTTTGCAAAAATAAGTAACAGTAAAATGTCCAGATTCAAGGAAAATAAGTGCCCGCTAAAATAGTAATAATTTTGAATTCGAAAAATAAAGTATCCGCGAAATATAAATGTTTTACAGTGTATTGATTGCACAGTGGCCACACAATGTGAAAATGCAGGCCTTCGGTATCATATCTGGTCTTGCATACACATTGCAGGCCTGTGTTTTATTTTTAAACTGCCTACTTTTTCATAAACCATTTTCAATATTGGATAATTTAAAGTCTTTGGTAATATCAAAATGTAGCTTATAAAATTCCCAAACAAAATAAATGATTTATATCGCTAAACTACCACAGTCTCATATTGACCCCAACAAAAACTGCATACTTCCTTTTTGTGCCGAGTTTAGATTACTGTTGATACCGTTATTTTTGGCAACACAAAATGGACATACTCCAATTTATGATGTATTATTTAACAACATATTAGGCCAACTAGTAGGATAAAAGTTTGCTTCTAAAGAAAATGGAAACGGTAAATGCGGAAAAAAATAAAATTATTTGGTCAAATGGCAAAATGTACAATCTCAAATTGTACTGAATTTTGGTTCACTTTTTTCATTTTTTTGGTTACATTTTACTTCCATATATGGTAACAAAGACTAATACTGTTAAAGTTATACAGCAGACATTCTAGTGCAAAACAAAGGTTTACACAGAGATTGCTATTTTAAATAAAAAATGCATCCATTTTTACTGAAACAAACCTTTTTTTCAATTTGGCTTAACATCAATGCCATGTAGTTAGTTTTGCTTTCCATAACAAAATAAATACCCTGTACAAAAAAAATAATTCATGAGTTGTTTTGTTTTGAGTTTGGACGCTTTTTATACAAACATTCACATCAGTAAGTCCACAGGAAAGTAATCCACAAAGCTTCGTTGCTGTGCCGTGAGGTTGAAGTACTCCCCTTGCATATTACATATCATTTTAGGCACTTACTTGTGCTGGCAGGTTTTATTACTCCCCCAGTATATTGCGCTTTACTTGTGCATAGTTGTTTAAATATTCTACACACAGTTAGCCACATCACACACGGGTGTGCTGACTGGCTGTATTACTCCCTCTGAAAAATTGTGTGTCACTTGTGCAAAGTATTCAAGGCACACACATAAAAACATACATTTGTCTGTGCTGACTGTTTGCAGTACTCCCCTGTACATCATGCTTCACCAAGTGTTGGGTTAAGCTGTCAGGAAGTGATTTTCTTTACAGATGATGTTTCAATACATCCATACTACTGTGCTGATAGGTAGCATTACTCCCTCTGTTTCCACTTTTAATCCACCATATGATATATTGTACGTAATATTGCTCCTGCACATATAACATAGTTATTCAAAACATTGTAGTCACTATTGCTATGCTAGTATTACTCCATCTGAATATTGTGCCTCAGAAGTCAGAAAATATCATTTCGCAACAGTTTCATAAATATGTTGACTCCTCCGTCGCATTCTTTTTATACGACTTCCTTTTCGAAAAAATGTTTGTGAGCTGCGGTAGGCTAATTGTTTCTTTAATAGTCTCTTGCGCAGTCACTTTGTTGCATTTAAGATTAAACATCGCCCTCTCCACACTGGTGTTCATCCCGTAAAACACATTGGCATCGTCTGCTAGCCTTAGAGCTGTAAAATGATAGTGATCAATAATCAAAAATCAAAATCATTGATTAAGGTAAAGTTTTAGAAAGTTTTTAAGGAAGGAGAAAGCCCTTGTTCTCATTTTTGACTTTTTAGTGCAAAATCGCCCTTGTTAGCGATTAACTTTGTGAACCCTGAGAAGGAGGCCTCTTTAAATCTGTATAATTTCATGTTTCTAAGGGGGTTGGTCTCCACAAAACTTGTTTAAAATGCTTATAAGAAAGAAGCAAATCTGTTACAAACATCTCACACTTTGGGAGACC
The DNA here is from genome assembly GCA_035610835.1 of Ophiura sarsii. Taxonomy (NCBI): domain Eukaryota; kingdom Metazoa; phylum Echinodermata; class Ophiuroidea; order Amphilepidida; family Ophiuridae; genus Ophiura; species Ophiura sarsii. Next base: position 14,093,147 of record CM069453.1, read on the forward strand.
TGAACAAAAAGTTATGACTGAAATAAAGAAAAAGGAAATTGAGTAGGACCCTAAAGAAAAGTGGGCATGGACGCTAAATATGTTAATTTGTTTATTTGGCCAAATAGGTCATACATAATTATTAAAAGAATGATGGCATTTAGTTCACATTAAACTGGTATACTCCATCTTCATGACTTTTTTTAAATCACATGCTTTTGGGACTTAAAATAGCCGAAAACGAAAGCAAACAGTCAGAAATTTTTTTAAGTATAAAAATTGAAAAAATATTAAAATACTTTGTTCAATTTTTTTTAAAATTTTTTTAAATTTTTTTTTTTAAAACTTTTAAAAAAATATTTATTGTTTATTTATTTTTATTTTTTCCTCCCTCAAAATAATAAAAAATATTCAGGGTCGGCAATGTATTAAAGGTCGGTCGGGTTAGGCCAATCAAACCTTTTTTTTTATAGGCCTAACTGGAAGCTTACCTGGCCCATTTGGTAAATACTGAGTTAATGTGTAGTCTGCAACTTTCTCTTTTTCCATGTTGTATTTGTCTAAAGCTGCCCTGATCACACCCGGGGTGTGGTCATGATCGGTTACCTGAATGGGGAAGAAAATAAGGAGAAATTTGAAAAAAGATGCAATAATATTAAGAAACACTACTGCATAAACACCCAAAACACACCAGCTTCCACTGGGCATACATTTTGAAGACTTGAAACTTTTCAGCTCATTTTAGCTTTTTTGTGGCTCAAGTTACTATCTTTAAAAATAAGAGGTCAGCCCTATTTCACAAATTTTACCATAATTTCACTGGCTATTTTTTCAATGTTTTACCAACAGTTTAGAATCAACTCTTCATTTTTTTAGAACTTGTCCAACTGGCTGGTATCAAAAAATCCAGCTCAGGATTCACTTACAACTTACCACAATACTTTTGTAGCTATTACACACATCATCGTCCCCCAAGCTGACTCTGATGATACGCGAATCAGGCGTCGGGAACTGGAAGTGAGTTGATTGGAGATACGACGGACTGATGGGAAGACGGGTCAGGTCGGTCATCGATTTGGAGATTGTTAACTGTAAGACACACAAACAAAATGGAAGACATATTAGGAGTTAGAGGGAGTTGAGGGTTTTAAGCGAGGGTAAAGTTATTTTTTGTCCCTCACAAAACTTTGTAGTCAGTAATGCAAAAAAAGGGAAGTGGGATACATGGGGAGGGGAATGTGAAATTGATTGTGGTATTTAGAGGGTCTTATGGGAGGGGAAAGAAAGTATTTGTCCCCCCCCCCCCCCCCCCCACCCCACCCCTCTGATTTACGTGTGTGGGAACCTAGGGAAACTAAATTGCCTTGTTTGTGGTCATGATTGAATTCAAAAGGTATAAAGTTCCAAATTTGATATGCAATTTTGTCAGTCATTCCTTATCACAATTGCAATTATATAAATATAGTTAAGTTTTTTAGGTGAGGGGAAGGTGGATCTATTTGATATTTTAGGAGGGGGGAGTTGGTTCAATTTGATATTTTCAGGGGAGGGTGAGTCTATTTAATATTGTTTGGGGACGGGGAGGTCTACTTGATATTCTTTTGGGGATGGGGAGGTCTATTTGATATTCTTTTGGGGAGGGGTAGTATTTGTGTCTTATGATTTACAAATATGGGAACTTGGGAACTGTTTTCCATATTGTTTTCATGTAGTACAAAGGGGAGGGGGAGATGGGGAAGCTCTGAAATTGAAGAGAAAGATTTCTTCAAAATTAACCACACTACTACTATACTCACCGATCTTGGCCTATCCGGTTTGCCATTAGCCTGACACTTAGCAGATGACCTACGCTCGATCGACGACTCGTTGATCTCGCTTATACCGCTATCCAGATGATGCGAGGGCGCTTCGTGTAGCGACGAGTTACCGCTGTCGTGAGAATTACCGCTATCCTGCGATGAATTGCTGCTGAGGCTGCTGCTGCTACTGCTGCCCGTACGGTGGTGTTGAGGAATGCTTACACTTCTGCGCTGGCTTATCGGACTGCCGTTGGAAAAGCGATTCTTGAAGTCATCGGGTGAGTAACTTAACCATCGTCTGTTGGTGAGGACAAATTGGAAGTATGATGTATGTGTATGTCAAAAGAGGGCTTTGAATGACTGATTTGCTGGCTATGCATTAAAAAATGAAATATCTAAAAAAATTATAAGATTCAGCCGACTATCATACCCTGTGTGTATTGAAAAAGGGGGCAAACACTCGTGCAAAATTCTGCATCGATCACTTGAATATGCATTAACATCACTGCTCAGAAGAAAGTAACTGGAATATTAGGTATAGAAGTTAGCTTACCTTAATGACTTAGGCCTTGTGGATCTCTCCTCTGTATTTGGAGTGGTGGGTGTGGTTATGGGTGTAGGCGGAGCTTCAATCAGCTCTGATATATCACAGCTGTAAACAGATTACCAATATACATTATGTCAATCATACACATTGAACAACCATATGGAATTGAACACATAACTGTCATTGATTAGACGTAGGCACCCTCTATAAAGGACTTTCACAAGTGGGAGTTTGGGGCAATTCATATTACCAGTCACATCTAAGGGGGGGGGGGGGGGGGACTTAATGTATGTCTTTAGAATTAAAATTTAGGTTTATCTTGCAAATGTGTTTGTATTTTAGAAAATTCTATTGTATATGTATTTTTACCTTTTACCAAGTATGTATTTAATTCTATATGTATTTTATTCTGTAAAGCGCTGTGGTACCTCATCGTGTAAGAGCGCTATATAAATGCCTTATATAATAATTTAAAATGACACCTTTCTAGTTAGAAAGATTCAGATTTTATTTTAAATATGAGGGTGAAAATACTTTTTTTAATGCTTACTTTCATGAATATCTTCAAATGCATTATGCCCACATAAGCCCCTTTTGATGTGACTGCACACAGTTGCAATGTAGGAGTTGCTTTAAGTTGTTCAACACTTTCCACATAGCTATTTAAGTTTTACCATATTCAAAACAGATTTTTCAGAAACCTTTCCTAACTTTCAAAGTCTATCTCAAAAATTACTGAACCAATATCAGGCATGTTTGTACTTATTTTAATGCATTTCTCATGGTGATTCCAAATATAAGGATGAAAATCAATAATTGTTGACATTTGTGACACATTTTGTGACAAAAATGTCACAAAATAATTCTGATGCGTGGTTGGAAAGTGTTAAAATAGATCAGTGTTCTCAATAGGCAGCCTGGGGGCACTTTTTCGTCAGTTATGACGGGCCCTTGAACAGTTTTAAAATAAAGAAAAAATATCAGGTTTTTTGACCCGATAGAATGTATTTAAATAGTTTTGACCTCTATGGCCCATGAGTAAAACTGATAGAGTTCCCCCTTAGATAGAGTAAGAGCAAAAGAATAACGCTTATCAGCTCATGTGACCTTTTTTTCTCCCTCCCCCCTCTAAAATAAAATAAATTGGAAATGAAAGGATTTTTGTCTTTTGAAGGATTTAGGGTTGGAGATAGTTAAAAATAACCTCTGGCGACTAAATGGAGTTCAATGTTCTCCCTTTCCTAAATCCTTTTATTTGTTTAATTTTCAGTACAGTAATTTATTGCATTAGTCTTATTTTTATTTGTCTTCATGTTAGGGTAGAATGTGATGGACCAAACCTGTTTTTTGTGCCTGACTAACAAGAATGACACATGGAAAGTCAAGGCAAGGAAGGAACCGTTAGTCTAGTCTGACATTGAATTAGAAAATGATTGAACAGACATTTTAGTAAAATGAGAGTGCTTTTGAACAGCCGTGTGACTTATGAAATTGAATCAGAAAAGCAATGTTTAGAACTCTTGAGAATTAATTTGTTCTGTTATTAGTCATTTGACTAGCTCTTGTGACCCTGTCTACTGTGGGAACAACCATGAATTTGAGATTTTAAAAAGGTGACATATAAGGGTCTCTAGGGCAGCATATCCCCCATGGCAAAGTCGTGTAGCTATAGAGGGCAGATACAGATGGTGGGGGTGTAGGGTGAAAAATATGTTGATGTCTTCAGAATTAACAGAGAAGGAGGAAGATATGGGTCTTCGGGGAAGAATATACCTAAATATAATTTAAGCTAGTGCCCTCCCTCATGTCCAGTGGTATAATAGCTAGAGGACAGATGGGGGAAGTGAAGGGGTCAGAGAGTTCATTTCTTCCCCAGATAAAAATATTGGATTATTTAGAGACGTGCATAACTAAAAATACTATAATGGTATAAATAAATAATATAATGGTATTTTTTATCAAGACTTGCATTTCAACGTGTCTTAACCATCCTGCCCCTCATACAACTAAAGACTGGCTACCCATAACCCCCTCCCTCCCCCACCCCCCCCCCCCCCCCCCCCCCCACCGGCCAGATAGTTTCATTACTCACCACTCTTTGTAATCTAGGACATTGATATCCTGAAACCACTCTCTGAAGTTATGATCCATATCAAACTGGTAGTTCTTCGCAGAATTCTGAAGCAGTTTGATCTGTGCAATCACCTCAAATTCCTGGTATAGACATTAATGGGGGAAAACAAAGGTACAGGAAATTAATCATTCGTGGTTAATAATATCCTCCATGAGGCAAAACAAAAATTGTTATGTTGCCTTCGACCGCCTGCTCGTCAGATTTAGGGCCGCTCCAATGATATTTTTTTCCCCCCAGATTTTTTCAGATTTTTTTAACAGTTTAAATGGCATTGATTATTTAACTAAGTGTTAATAACATATATGTGTGACTCTTAGAGTGATTACAACTTCTTGTTGGCTGAACTTTGAGCTTCCGCTGGTATAAGAAGAAGAAATAAAGAAGAAGAAAAATCGGCCCGCCTGCTCCTCCTCTCTGAAAGCTGTGGAGGACAACATTACTTCTTTTTTTGGCCTAAGGGTGGTGACATTTCTTCTTAGTGGAGTCACCATGCATGTAAATTGATGTAATGACTACATGATTTATCTCTAAACTTAACACTTTCCACAGTATATATACCATAGACAAAACAATTTTTCAGAAACTTTTCCCAACTTTCAAAGTCTATTTCAAGGATCACTGCACCAATACTAAAGGCATGTTTGTATATATCTTAATGCATTTGTCATTCAATTCAATGATTTTGACATTTTTTAAACATTTTGTGAAATTTTGGAACTGTCGTCTGCAGACGACTGCCACATGGACACTTAATTGACCCCTGGTGGCATTTGTGCTTGTTATTCTGTATAAGATACAGTAAAAAGTGCTTATTTTTTGCATGCTTCATTTCTTGCACTGTTCTTCCAAATCTAAATTATTCTGCATTTTGTGTATTCATGATGTTGTCATTCGTACTATACGCAAGAAACATGTTGATCATTATTGTGAACATGTTTATATCTTTTTTTAAGATTTTGTATATCTTTTTTTCTTTTCTTTTTTTCACACCACCATTTTTACAGTGCAAAAATAAGCGAAATGGCAATTAGCATAAAAATGTCAACATTATTTGTACAGTCATATCATTTAATTATGTAGATATTTTAAATTCTGAACAAAATTTCCTGTGACACTGCAACTTGGCAATGTTATTATGATAAGGTATATCAATTATAATAAAAAGTCAGCGAAAATTGTCACTACACATAAGAAACCACCCCTCAATTTGATGTGACCCTATCGCCACAGTCACATTGATCCAGATTTTCAGTGTTTTTAAATTCCCGATTTGTAGCTTCATCACATAGACCTATACGAAAATAAATGATTTGTGTGCTATTATTTTTGCGGTAAGCGCGGAAATAAATGTAGCGCGAAAATGTCCATTTTTAAAGTATATTGATCAGCTATGATCTCAGAATGACTGAGCGCAAGTTGCTGGGATTTGTAGGACTGGATTATACACATGATTGACATTACGACTCTTGTCTGCCAAGTTTATTACAAACAAGTACCTATAAATACATCACAAAATATTTACAAAAAGAAAAGCAAATGATATATCATAATTCATTTTCATTATCCTGTCTTGTAAGGGATTACAACTTCAAGTTTAATCAGCGATGTATCATAATGTGATTATTTTACAGGTTAACAAAACCTTTTTTATCTGTTTCATCGTAAGTGTTGAATCCAAGGGGTGGGGGGGGGGGGGGGGGTGGGTCTCAATAAATAAGAAGGGATGTGCCACCAAATATGGCCCCTTTTTACAGTAGACGAATGACTCTTTTTCCAAACCCTTTTTTGGCAAATTAATGGTCTATTTTCCACTATAGTGCATGTTCTCTACAATATTTCCCAATACATTTTGAACTATGTATCTCATTTGTGAAATTGTAACAGACGTGACCACTATAGATTTGTATTTGACACTAGGAAAACCTAGGGGTACTCACCAGTGGATGAGAATGGATGTAACATGAAATAGGCCCTTTTAACAATTAGTAGATGATTTACTTTTTTTGAAACCCATTTTTTGCCAAACTGATAGTCTATTCTAGTATACTGCATGTTTTCTCTAAAAAGTTTCCAACAATTGTCGATCTATGTATTATTTGTTATTTTTTCCTTGACATTTAAAAAATGTTGCCCAAAATGAGGGAAATTACAACTTTCTAAGCAGAAATTTGAGTCAATTAGGCGATGGTTGTGGTTCCATTTTCAATTTGCCAGCATCCAAAAAGACTAAAAAAATGTACCACATGCCCCCCCTGGCCCTGGAAAATACTAAAAATGTGTAATGCTACTACAAATATGTAATGAATGGATTTAGGGACAGATTACTCAGGATGTATTTAAAACACCTTTTAGTCACGGCTGTTTGATCCCACATAATGTGTCCGTTTTATTCTGAGAACACCGTAACTTGCTGGCCCAGTTCTGTTTTTAACTGATTCAAATACCTGATTACACTGGCCATCTTTTGTAGAAATTTCAGAACATTTGTTGGTGCCAGTTCTGAGAAATAGAGCTTTGAATATTATTATTTACAATAATAGCGCCCTCATCAGCCACATTTCCCTTAGAGTTACATGTAAAATATGTATCAAGTAGAAAATTCTGATAATTTAAAAAGGGCTCGAACAATTTTCCTGAATTTTCACCATATACTCTTATTCATTAGCACTACCTAAATCAGGTCAAACCATAAAAGGGCCACTATATAATCTTTTTTTATCCCATAATTTTAATTATAAAGCGGAAAGTCAAACAGCTGTGTAGTACAATCCAGGTATCAAGTACAATGTTATCAATGTTACGGATAGCAATGCATTGTGGGAAGGTTAGACATGGGCAACTCATTATTATCCATTCTCAGGTTATTCACACCTAAAACCTTCAACAGCAAGAACCAATACGGAAATCATCCATCCTAAACGTCACAAAAGGATTTCATAATGGGATAGATGTGATTACGCAATACCAGTTCTTATCGTGTCTTTACAACCTTCAGGAGCATGACGTAGTTCCGGGAATTACCTATGTGATTACGCAATGCCAGTTCTTATCGTGTCTCTACAACCTTCACGAGCATGACGTAGTTCCGGGAATGACCCAATACCAATGTCACATCCACAGAAAGGTCACCACAAACTGATTTCAAAACCCGAAATATACAATGTGATACGGTACTGGAATTTCCGCTCTTATCATTGCCATGACAAAACTTTATCAGCATGATGCCGGGAAGTGACCCAACAATTGGCGGTGTCATATATGATCATGTGGTCACAAACTAAGACCGGTACGTGAGACTGATGATATAATTTGCAGTGATAACAAGCTTATATTCCAAAACCATGCCTTCCTTGCGACAGGGCTTGAATTAATCGAAGGCATCGAAGGCCATTGCCTTCGATGCCCCACCTAGTAGCCTTGATGCCCTCAACTTCTGGCTGTTTTTACTCCATTCAAAGTACATAATGGCCTTGGATAAAGTTGGTGCCCCTTTCAAATTGCATTAAATTGCCTGCCCTTTTCATTTCTTATTTCAAGGCCTGCCTTGCGATAATAGGATGGAAGTGGATATGCTTTAGGTCCCAGCTATACATCAAGTGTTTCACGGAATAAAGGACATCATATGGTTGCTATGGAACACCTTATTATTACCCTGCAATTGATGCATACCTAGCCTGGACCAGAGTACTCTTCAACTATTTCATGATATATCAGCAACTTTTGTGTGAAAATAAAAATATGATCCAAAACATTTTTTTAAAGGAAAGATATGGAAATTACCATAAAACCGTATGAGAAGCGGACAAATTTTGATGCCGGAAATGAGAATAGTGATTTAATGTAACACAAAATCTGCTTCTTACCTTTCTCCTCTTTTCAAAGTTGATTAAACTATCTTCCACCAAATCGGAATGTGCCGCATCGATCTTGATCAGATCGGTTAGAAAAGTGCCGAGGTACGGAACAGTGCCATGCAGCAAATGACGACCCTGCGTCATAAAAATGATACAAAATCAAGAAATCTTAATTAAACTTTCAACTTTCAAAGATATTGATTATGACATTAATTACTACTCAAATTTTCTGGTTGTTGCACAAAATGAAAAAAACACCACACCAACAACAAACAAATCACTAAACAAAAAAAGAAAACACAACAACGTAAGACACATTAAAACATTTCAGAAATGTTTATACTCACTGAATCTCTTCTTGTGAGGGCGCTCTTTTCAGAGCTTCTCCTCGTTAGCAGATTCTGCACACTGGGTTTCTGAGTGCTCTGGGCGATTCTATATTTGCAAATTTTGCAGTGCCCTCCTAAAAATAATAATAGAAAAGAGCGACTTTAGTTAACACATCATGTGTAAATTTAGATTTACATGACTTACTTGAAAAGAGAAGAGACATTTTGGTGATTGGATTTTTATTAAATTGTCCTATTGAATTTTTGCTATTTGTTGAAGTTTCATCATCCATAAATTTTAATATGGTTCATGAATATGATTGCGGTCTTTTAACACCAACAATATAATTGTCTATAAATGTTTTACAGTTCCGATTGGCTCAATTGATAACTAATGTTAAGGCATTTCAATTTCAATATGGGTCATAAATATTACTGCGGCCCTTTAACCACCATAAGATAATCAATTATTCAAGCAACCATTCAAATTAGAGCCAGTTCTTACACAGATTCTTATTGGCTAAATGATAACTAATGCTGCCCTCTAATGACATAAGAGTGTCAAATCTTGGGAAAAAACTGACTGAAAAAATTACACCATAAAAAAACACCTTAAATTCAATTGGTCTATTCCATTTGAAATCCATACACCCCTTATCGAAGATTTAACCTTAATCTTCTACACACAGTGTGAATTCCAAATGGGGTTATCTGAATGGGTGACTCCATTTGAAATCTACACTCCCTGTGGGGAATATTTTAGGTAATGTCTTCCATAGGGGGTGTGAGGAAATCATATGGAATAGCCCATTGTATATATCCAGGGATTTAAGAAATCTGGATACACCATTAAACCTTGCCAAAATCAGTCACCGTTGACATAGTTTTGGTATTATAAAAGGGAAACTCACAGGAAATGATGACATTTAAGGATAACGTAACTTCCCTTTCTTTTATCTTTAGTTTATAAAACAAAAGGTAAGTCTATACCAATCTCTTTGGGTAATGTATCATCGCCGTTCTGTCAAAACCTTGTATGTTTTTCCGGCCCTTCAATATGTTTAAAGTAAAACTGCCCAACGGTTATGCATAGGAAGTGTTGCTTAATACATGTTCAGGGGCAAGAGCACTTACATTGTTTTAATATATGTGTTTTTGGCCTTTGATCATGTTTTAGAGCACAATGCCCAAATGGTATACATAGGAAGTATCACTTTATACATGCTGAAGGGCCGGATGGAGATACAAGGTTTTGACAGAACAGGGACAATATATATCTATGTATCATGCCATGAATCTTGCAGTGTAAATAAATATGAGAATATTTGCCAAACTAAACAATCCACGCAGTATCAGGAAATCCTGTAATATCATCAAGTACTTCGCTACTTCAGATCATCTAAATTAAAATTTTCTTAAAATGAAGGAATGCTTGTATTATTAGATGGTATTGTTTTGACAAATTAACCCCAATTTACTGCATTTTGATATAATTAAAAATACTTTCATAACAAAAACTTTCAAACTTTACTTTAAATCCATCTTACCTAGATCTAATAATAATAGTTAATATAATTAATGGCACTGAGTACTAAAAAATACTACTCTAATACTACTAGGTGCTGGTAGTGCCCGGGGGGGGGGGGGGGGGGGGGGGGGGGGGGGTGGGTGGGTGGTGGGGAGTACTCGCCTAATACTGTATACGGGGATGTGCCGCTCTAATGGGTCATTTTTGGAATGGGGTATGATTTGTGCTGGAAAATCCCTAATAATGGGGTCACTTTTTACAAATGGGTCTATTTTCGCAAAAATGTTGGCTATTTTCTTGAAAATTTGCGAAAATTGGGTCTATTTTCCCAATAATTTGCGAAAATTAGGTCTATAATGAAGCAAAATCCTTAGAAATGAGTACTGGTTTTTCCAAAATCACCCTTAGAAATGGGTATGGGTTTTGAATCTCCAGTGGCTCACCCCCGACCAAACCAAATCCGAGTATCCCCCAGGGGGTAGCGCACACATGCTATCATATGCAAATGAAAATCTTAGATTATCTAAGCCTACTCCAGGCCTTACTTATGTAGGAGCAGGACTTCCACACAGGCGAGCTGGGTTAGATTCACGGCACCTGCCTTTGCCTCCAAATTTAACCCTAGATAGTTTTATTGCTACAACTACACCTGGGGGTTGGGTTTATGAGACACCTTTTCTTATGATCTATGTAGCAAGAATCAGATCAAACGACTCGTTTGTTGACAGCGTGGGTTAGTAACCTTATGAGGGGAAAACTTTCAGGAAATGCAGTCAATCATGTAAGGGATTGTTGGGGCAAAGTGAATGTTAAAATACTGTATAATGGGTTTCCTGTGCATTGCGATGCCATAGAAGTGGAGAAAGCTATGTTAACGTCCTAGTGATATCAAGGGGCGCGGGTTACATATAGCCCAATTAGGCTGGTAAAACAATTAGTTGTTATACATTAATCAATTGTATCAAACTAAGCCCCTGCTAACAACTGCTTAGGACTTTGATGAGAGAGGCCAAAAGCTAAACCATTTTTAAATAGAGCCCCAGAAAAATGGGTGCTTCTCTTTTTGTGCAGCAGGGTTTATGTATGTCATTGACAGTTAGGTATGACTATTGGGTTTGTGTAACTGTTATTAGCCCAGTGGGATATTAGTCACAATCCTAATAGACAGACACAACCCTAGATGTAAATGTATGATTCTCTTATTCTCAAGGTTAAGTTGAGATCATCAAAACGTTTTATACAAATGGGGAAGATTAAGGGGGTAATATGGGGAAGGGGTGCACTCAAATTAGAAATGGATATGGGTGTACGGCTGCACTTCAGAACACTATAATAGGGTAATAATGTACAACAAGTAGGTTCATTGGGGTGAGAGCCTGCCAAAAATGCCCAAATAGGGGATTTTGGGTGACAATTTGCAAATTGTTTTCCAATTGGGAAGCCTTGGTTGAGAAATGTGTACAATTTGGGGTCTTTGGGTGACCCCCCCCCCCCCCCCCCCCACCCCCACCCCCACCCCCAAAAAAGAAAGTTTGCTTCAGGTGATAACAGTTATTTAAAAACAAAGGTAGTCTTTTGGTGAACATATGGTAGGGTGAGAGCACGGATGGAAAAGGGTTTCAACACGCCTTATATATGCACCCTAACAAATGGCCCCCTTTCCTAGCTGGGCAATAATATGCTGGTAAATTTAGTACTCACATAGAACATGCGCAACATAGGAACTTGTGCACAGACCCCTGGATATTTCGTGAAGGGAATTTGAAGATTGATCAGTTCAATTCTAAAGCTGAATGGGTATGGTCTTTGGGATGTTATCTAAAGAACCATGTGGAAATGTTTGTTTCAGATCGAGAAGTAAAAAATACTCACACATCCACATTAAAATGTTAAAATTGTCAAAAGCAAACAAGTACAGAATCTTCCACAGATTTTACTGTATCACTATTGCATTTCTTTTATAGGGCATCAATAATAAAAAAAAGGTTCACTAGCAAACAAGTACAGACTCTTCCACAGATCTTCTTGTATCATTATTGCATTTGTTTCATAGGGCTTCAATAACAACTCCATAAGATGCATCATACCCAGCCTGCATGATGATGTAAACTAGCCACCCTAGGCAAGATTTGGTGGGTTGTGTTCAAAATGTGAATTGACTTGAATGTATTGAGCTGGTAGAATGGGTCCTCGCATCCCTCTATATGGCCGCCATCTTTAAGAATGGTGGACCAACCATTTGAGCACCCTTGCAGGGACCGTGTGTAAAATAGGGAAGAATAGAGGATCGAGTCTATTAAGCTGGTATCCTGGGATTCTTTTTATCCTTACAAAGCTGTAAACTGTGTATGACCCTGACCTAAAATCATCAACAATAGATTGTTAGGGCGCTATCATTTAAATTATAACCAAGGCCAACATATGTTTGGTACATTATCTTGAGTATGTGCGGATGCATGTCTGTATAAATTGGCTCAATTTTCAACAAATCGTTCCTGTTTATATCCTCTATAAATAACACACAGTTGCACGTTTCAACTCTTTCAGATAGCAGATCGCTGAGTTCTTTCACTTGAGTGAAAAGTTTTCAGGCCACTTCAGTAGATCATGAACTGTTTACATCCGCTATAAGTAAAATACAGTGGCAAGTTTGAACTCTTTCAGATAGCAGAATGCCAAGTTCTTTTACACAAGTGTTTTAACTTTGAAGTTGCCAGTCTACTTCAGTAAATCATAATTTTATTGATGCATTGCGAGAAATAATTTTTGTTGCCAAGGAACAGATCTTATATCGATTCTTCAAAAAGTGGGACCGGTGGATTGGAAATTGATATTTGTGCATTAAGAACTCTTAATTTGATCTTGTTTCACTTAAAATATACTACCGTCCGTCAGACAATATAACACGGATACGTCTAAAAACAATACCTTTATTCTCTAACCATAATTTATAGTTGACCTTTTAAACAATTTAAAAAAAGATCTGAATCGATGGAAACAATACTTTTTAGGAATGGGGAAATACCATCAGTAGGTTTGTGGTCACGAAACCAGTTTTTGGACACTAGTGAAGTGGCAAACTATAAAATAAATATAAGTAAAAACTTATTCTGAAGCCTATATATACCTTAAAGAGGATTTGCAGCAAACTATGTAAGTAAAAACTTATTCTGAAGCCTATATATACCTTAACGAGGATTTGCAGCAAACTATGTAAGTAAAAACTTATTCTGAAGCCTATATATACCTTAAAGAGGATTTGCAGCAAACTATGTAAGTAAAAACTTATTCTGAAGCCTATATATACCTTAAAGAGGATTTGCAGCAAACTATGTAAGTAAAAACTTATTCTGAAGCCTATATATACCTTAAAGAGGATTTGCAGCAAACTATGTAAGTAAAAACTTATTCTGAAGCCTATATATACCTTAAAGAGGATTTGCAGCAAACTATGTAAGTAAAAACTTATTCTGAAGCCTATATATACCTTAACGAGGATTTGCAGCAAACTATGTAAGTAAACACTTATTCTGAAGCCTATATATACCTTAAAGAGGATTTGCAGCAAACTATGTAAGTAAAAACTTATTCTGAAACCTATATATATACCTTAACGAGGATTTGCAGCAAACTATGTAAGTAAAAACTTATTCTGAAGCCTATATATACCTTAACGAGGATTTGCAGCAAACTATGTAAGTAAAAACTTATTCTGAAGCCTATATATACCTTAAAGAGGATTTGCGGCAAACTATAGATAGATGTAAGTAAACACTTATTCTGAAGCCTATATATACCTTAACGAGGATTTGCAGCAAACTATGTAAGTAAAAACTTATTCTGAAGCCTATATATACCTTAAAGAGGATTTGCGGCAAACTATAGATAGATGTAAGTAAACACTTATTCTGAAGCCTATATATACCTTAACGAGGATTTGCAGCAAACTATGTAAGTAAAAACTTATTCTGAAGCCTATATATACCTTAAAGAGGATTTGCGGCAAACTATAGATAGATGTAAGTAAACACTTATTCTGAAGCCTATATATATACCTTAACGAGGATTTGCAGCAAACTATGTAAGTAAAAACTTATTCTGAAGCCTATATATACCTTAAAGAGGATTTGCGGCAAACTATAGATAGATGTAAGTAAACACTTATTCTGAAGCCTATATATATACCTTAACGAGGATTTGCAGCAAACTATGTAAGTAAAAACTTATTCTGAAGCCTATATATACCTTAAAGAGGATTTGCGGCAAACTATAGATAGATGTAAGTAAACACTTATTCTGAAGCCTATATATATACCTTAACGAGGATTTGCAGCAAACTATGTAAGTAAAAACTTATTCTGAAGCCTATATATACCTTAAAGAGGATTTGCGGCAAACTATAGATAGATGTAAGTAAACACTTATTCTGAAGCCTATATATATACCTTAACGAGGATTTGCAGCAAACTATGTAAGTAAAAACTTATTCTGAAGCCTATATATATACCTTAACGAGGATTTGCAGCAAACTATGTAAGTAAAAACTTATTCTGAAGCCTATATATATACCTTAACGAGGATTTGCAGCAAACTATGTAAGTAAAAACTTATTCTGAAGCCTATATATATACCTTAACGAGGATTTGCAGCAAACTATGTAAGTAAAAACTTATTCTGAAGCCTATATATATACCTTAACGAGGATTTGCAGCAAACTATGTAAGTAAAAACTTATTCTGAAGCCTATATATATACCTTAACGAGGATTTGCAGCAAACTATGTAAGTAAAAACTTATTCTGAAGCCTATATATATACCTTAACGAGGATTTGCAGCAAACTATGTAAGTAAAAACTTATTCTGAAGCCTATATATATACCTTAACGAGGATTTGCAGCAAACTATGTAAGTAAAAACTTATTCTGAAGCCTATATATATACCTTAACGAGGATTTGCAGCAAACTATGTAAGTAAAAACTTATTCTGAAGCCTATATATATACCTTAACGAGGATTTGCAGCAAACTATGTAAGTAAAAACTTATTCTGAAGCCTATATATATACCTTAACGAGGATTTGCAGCAAACTATGTAAGTAAAAACTTATTCTGAAGCCTATATATATACCTTAACGAGGATTTGCAGCAAACTATGTAAGTAAAAACTTATTCTGAAGCCTATATATATACCTTAACGAGGATTTGCAGCAAACTATGTAAGTAAAAACTTATTCTGAAGCCTATATATATACCTTAAAGAGGATTTGCAGCAAACTATGTAAGTAAAAACTTATTCTGAAGCCTATATATATACCTTAACGAGGATTTGCAGCAAACTATGTAAGTAAAAACTTATTCTGAAGCCTATATATATACCTTAAAGAGGATTTGCAGCAAACTATGTAAGTAAAAACTTATTCTGAAGCCTATATATATACCTTAAAGAGGATTTGCAGCAAACTATGTAAGTAAAAACTTATTCTGAAGCCTATATATATACCTTAAAGAGGATTTGCAGCAAACTATGTAAGTAAAAACTTATTCTGAAGCCTATATATATACCTTAAAGAGGATTTGCGGCAAACTATGTAAGTAAAAACTTATTCTGAAGCCTACATACCTTAAAGAGGATTTCCCTGCTGACTTCAAAGTTGTTATCATCCATAAATATGCTGGCTAAATCATCAAATACTATTAATATTGCTCTGTGGAAATAAAATAGACATATTTAATTGGTCAGCGTATGATACACCCACCCCTACATGTATGAAACACACAACGGACCTACAGATTCACCATGACTACAACATCTCGCATGATTTAAGCCCCCGATTTTAGGACTCAAAATGGAATCCAAGATGAATATACTGGAATGTAAGTATTAAAGGTACATTATACTTGATTCATCTCTAACTCTGTGCAGTGACTTCAGAGCATATTCTACTTATCACAGCCTATTATTGTGTTTGTGATTGCAATTAGGTGTAAAACAAATGCTAGCACTCGTCGTTGTTCTATGAATCATGGCTGATTCTTTGTGACCCTATTGATGATAGAGCGCCATCTTTGTCTATTTTGTGACATGCGACGTGCAGAGATAAGAGATAAACCTGTTGTTTCCTTAATGCCATTTAGTCCAGCAGAGTTTTGGTCTGCCACATTTTTGAATTCCTTCCAGAGCTCCTTGAGTTATCACCTTTTCTAGGTTGCCACCTTCTCGTCTAGCAATGTGTCCAAAGAATTGCAGTTTGTTGCGCATGATCTAATTACACAGAGAAGTTTGGTCCCCAATCTGGCTTCTGACAAATTCATTGGTCTTATGCTCTTTCCATGATATTCCTAACATCTTGCGTCAACACCACATTTCGAAAGCTGATATTTTCTTTGAATCCGCAATTCCCACAGACCAGGTTTCAGCTCCAAATGTAGCAACTCACACACCAATTATATATTGATTATTTTAATACACTCTGACGCCACTGCACTGAGTTTGATGAACAAAGTATATAGTGAACCTATGACAAGATGAATACTTAAAGGGGCACTAAGAGATGTGTTGGAGCCTGCGCCCTCAATTATGATAAAAACTGGGATTAGTTCATTTATACAATTGTATTACATGTATTAACTTACACCTATAAGGATTAAGAAAAATCAGCCCTCTTTGTACAACAAAACATCGATTCAAGAAATGATGATCGGGCCCGATCAGCATTTTACGTCAGACAGTATCCCCCTGCAGTACGCGTGATAAATAACGCAAACCATATTTGCATAGAGGGCGTTTTTCAATAAATGGCGATGGTATTGTTTTAATCAAGTTTTGCTGTGTTTTTGTTAGTAGAAACAACAATAATGGCAATTTTTAATGTTCATCTTGAATTCTGAAGTAAATTTTTAAAAATTAAAAAATGTCAACACCACTTAATGTCCCTTTAAACATCAAACTTGAGTGGTAAATGTCATTGATACTGGTAGGTCATTCTAAACTTTTACTGTTGTGAGCTTATGAGATCCTGCTTCACTTTGTATAGAGCAATTGTGGCTCTATGTAACAAGATTATTATTCTGTGCAAGCTTAACAGAGTTCTACATTTCGACGCTGTTCTGTCAAAACGGTGCATCTAGTAAATATTTCCTATATATAACCTTTGGGCAGTCTGCTCTAAACATGCTCAAGGGCCAAAACATATATATAAAAACCTTGTAAGTGCTGTTCCTGAACATGTATAAAGCAACACTTCCTATGCATAACCGTTGGGCAGTTTCACTTTATACATGCTGAAGGGCCAGAAAAACATACAAGGTTTTGACAGAACAGCGCGGCGATTTGTCATAACCACAAGATGTCGGAAGCCAGGAATAAGACTGCTACGACAATGACAAGATCAATATACTCCTGGGAATATGGAAACTTAATTTCAAACAAACCTAACGATCCGTGCCAAATTTTGTCATGATTGGTAATTGTAAAGCTATAAATATATCACTTTATGCTAAGGCAAACAAAAAAAAGTTGTTGATTGTCCTCGCCCGCCCGGCCCTCTTAATCATTCCTACTCAAAACCTTCTTTTTTTTTTAAACTTTAAAAAAAAAAATGTAAAAAAAAAAAATCAATTTTTGTTGTTGAAAATTTCAATGTTTTACAAATATTAGTCGAAAATCAAAATTTTCCATTTTTTTTAAAGTGTTGAGAAAATAAAAATACTCATCAAAATGTTAAAGATTTTGTTCCCCGTTTTGGTTACAACAACAAGTACATCTCATTTTACTTTTGGTGCCTGAAAAAGGGCAAGTGAGAAAAAAACAACAAAAAAACCCAACTTTTCCCGACTGACCTACCCAACTTTTAAAAGTGATCTATGGACAATCAAACATTTTTTGTTGTTGCCTAATATAGGTGCATTATCAATAGTCCCTACAGCATACTTACTTTGGCACGGCAGCCCACGCTTTCTTTAATCTATACACAGGTTGTGTTTGTAAGCCAGAAATAATGGCTTTGGATGACGAGAAATTCTTCATCTCTCTGCACGCCTGTCAAATTGAATGAAAGAAAAAGGAAAGAAAGGAATTAAATTGAAGATCAGAACAGTTTGGGAAACAGGGGATATGAAACTAAACTGCCTCTATTAGTCTATTTCACTTCCTTGAGGCAGTGACGTAAATGCGATATTCACTGATTGCAGTACTTGAAAGTATATGCGTGTACTCGAAGCCCTAGCATATACACACACGTGTAGAAAGACAAAAGATAAGGGTGCGTAAATGTTGTGCCCGCAAAGTGACATCACCGTCTAGAGGAGGTGAAATAGACTATAGAGAGGAGAACATAACACTACTAACTTGGGCTGTCTCTAACCACTTGCATGAGCTTAGCTCTATTATGAGGGCTCATCCCATGACAGAAATGACATAACTCCGCCTTGAAAAAGACAATTGAACACTACTAACCTGAGCCGTTTCTATCTACTTGCATATAAACTTAGCTCTATGAGGGCTTATCCCATGACAGAGATGACATTACTGCCTTGAAAAGACAAACTAAACACTACTAACCTGAGCCGTTTCTATCCACTTGCATATAAGCTTAGCTCTATGATGAGGGCTCATCCCCGTATCGGACAACACAGTGGTCATCACACAATTGCACACACTGTTAAACTGATTGACTGTTGCTTTGACGCTGGTTACGTTGGGTGATCGGTTCTTTTTATCTCGCCGTGACCAGATAGAACCCAGGCAGTGTTGAGGATTCACTCGCCGGAATAATTCCTGCAAAAGCAGATGGAGAGACAATGAATATGTATGCATGCCTGGAAAAATGGAGAATTGAGGAATCACATTCCCTGGAAATTTGGAAATTTGGTGGAAAATGTTGCTTTTCCAAAAAAGATATGGATGGAAATCTAGTCAGCGAGTTTTGGTAGATGAATGAAGTAGATTGCCCAACCAGGGATTTTATTTTGTCAAACCATCTTAACTTTACGACCTGGTCTTCGTGCGCCCTCTATCTTGCTCTGCATAAGGACCTTTTATAAGCAGTTTCCTTGGCATCCGGCCATATGACCAAAGTATAAGAGTGTTCGGGTTCCATTGTCTGTGACTCCATCTTACACAACCCTCCCCTACCCTATTATTCCCTCCATGGCAATACTTACAGCATCTAATCTTGTGAGTTGTTCTGTTATTTTTATACTATCTACTAGGTTGAAATCAGAACACTGGTTGCCGCCATATTCCATTATCTGTGACTCAATCTTACTCAACCCTCCTATACCCCATTATTCCCTCCATAACAATACTTACAGCATCTAATCTTGTGAGTTGTTCTGCTAATTTTTGACTATCTACATGGTTGAAATCAGAATACGTCTGGTTGCTAGATTCCAAGTATGGGACTTCGTCGTCATGATGAAACAAGCGGAGCGGGCGGTGTACCTCATCTGGGTAAATTTACAATGAATCAAAACAATAGTTGGCATTACACAAGAAGCTTAGGGGACTATTATTGCTACACCAGGATAATTGTGCTTTGACGTCATCACATTTGAATATTATAACTTTAACAGCGGTATTACAAATAGCAGGCACAAGAATGAAAAATGTTGAAAAAGAGGACAATTTATAGAATATTGTTCTGATATTTTACACAAATAATGTTTTTGATGGTGCTACTGCCACTTATTAGAGCCCACATAACTAAATCTTAAAAAGTCATGAATGTTATTTGTTTATCACTAGCAAATTCGACTCATTGGTACACAGCAAGGACATACATGTTTACACCTACGGAGTTCCATAAAAGAGGCCATCGTTGGTTCCTACTAAAGCGATCAGCTGTGTCTAGACGGGTTACAAACTTACCTGACATCAACATGTTTGGGCTCTTTTCATAATAGGTTAAACTTCATTTAATATATTTCCCAGTGCTATAAAGTACTATTCCAAAAATAAGATATTTTTGATGTGGTCCTACATATTATTAGTGTGCTCAGAGTTGGCTTTGGAGGCTGTAGCCATGGCCCCGGAGGCCGTAGCTAGCTTTGAAGCTGACTGAAAGATATTTCATACTTTTGCCATTTAGCTTGGCCACTCAGCACCTCCCCCCTCCTACCCCATGTATTGGCCCTAAACCCCTTCTACATCTGTTAATGGTCCAAAAACCTCTCCCCATCTGGAATTAGTCCAAACCTGGGTCTAGTTAGAAGATTTCCAGCCATACTCCTTCATATGTCTTACTTTTTCTTTTCTCCTCATCCCTGAACTGCGACATCCTGAGCTTCGCTCTTTGAGCCAACTCCTTGTCAGAGTCCTTGGCAAACTCGCACAGACATTGCAAGCATGGGTATTTAGGAGGTTCGTTGAAGTCGTCCAGATTCTCATCCAGCCACATCATTAGAACAGACCGGATACTTCTACAGAGAATTAGAACACGGCAGACGATGCAATGAACAGGGACAAGGGAGGTTACAAGCTAAGTCACATACATTACTATGGTCCTTTTTCTCTTTGTCTGTGTCAACATCACATTGACAGATAGGAGAATAAACACTAAGAAAGGATGTCAGCCTTCATATATAAAACTGTCATGTCAGATTTATATCTATTTTTTGCTACAAATACAAAGTTATTACCTGAATGAGGTATTCAAATATCTTGGTGTGGGTGTACAACTAATGGTTTAAAACCATCCCATACCTATCAGTTTTTCAACCTCAAAAAGTAGTAGATTTTATTTTTTGTTCAATACTTTTTGTTTCGGGACCCAATTCTAAAATTTGTCAGTTTTAAAAATGGCTGTGACCTTTTTGTAATTCTTGTATTTGTGTGTGATTATCAGACAACGGCCCATATCTAAACAACAATTCACAAAAACAAAACCAATGTCTAGGGATTACTTGCACAAAAAATCTGACCCACTTCTGATGAGAGCAGCACATCACATAGGTGGCGGATACAGGGGGGGGGGAGGGAGCGGGCGCCCCTCGTAAAATTTGACAATATACCTTTTTTATGTACCACTGTTCATTTTTTAGAGGCATAGGTTGTTCCATCTGTACATTAGCGAGTTCTACCATGCGATATTTTTTGCCGCTTTCGGGGCGACCACATACCTTAAGTTTAAAAAAGCGACCAGCGGATTTCGCGATTTTTGGGTCGGTCGTGAAGGGCAACCAAACATCTACTTTATTTTGGGCTTTATTGGTAAAGTGCTTATAATACTAACATGAACATAAAGCTTTTTTCCTAGGAATTTTGAATTTTAAAAATGGAAAGTTTCTGATTAAAAATATGGACTCTTTTGTAAAAATGGTAGGTATGACCACCGTTACCTCTTTTGACACACATATACAATCATTGACCATGTTTGGCACAAAGCTTGATTTCTATGATATGCAGCCTGTAATTTTCTGTGACCTCTTTTCATTTCCACTACAAAATTAATAGATATCAACTGTTGGTGATGTTTTATGAAGCAATATTTGAATGGTGTGAGGACAAATTGTTTTGCTTGAGTGATTTATATCATATATACTTTCTTAAGTGACAATGTGAATATTATGAATTAAAATACGTTGAAAGTGAGAGAAAAAAGGTTTTCACCGATTTTCAATAACGTCATGCCATATCGAAATGGATGCAGATATTCTGATGAAATTAACAGGGTTTAGTAGAAAACATGTTCCCCAGTATATTACAGGCATTAGACTTTATATATTTTCTTCTTTTTCAAACATGGTATAAATTATTCTGGGACACCCTGTATTCACTTTGTCTCTTAAAGTCATCTATAAAAATCACTACACAACCATGTAATGTAAGAAAAATTGTTAAATTGAAGAACATGACCACTCCACCTTGGCTGAAACAATACAATCATTTACATTATACCCACATTAGATAAGGATGTGTGGGATGTCCTTCCTAGATTATGCTTAAGTACATAGTTATGTTTAATAGATTTTAATGGAAGTATATGGGGTCAATCACAAATTCAGGAACTTAGTGGGTGTAGGGTGGGGTGGGTGTACTTAAACTTTCTGAGTGAGAGTTATAGTATTGGCAGAATTGAAAGTAGGTCTGTTGTCCCAAGCATGCCAAATCTTTCAGGAAAATGTTGAGTAACTTTTGCAATATATACCTTTGTATCCTAACCATACTTTCTTCTGATTCACTGGTGGTCTGTGATGTGCGATATCTGAAATTAAAATGTCAAAATTACACTAAGTATTTAAAAAGAATAAATTAGTTTCTAAAAATTAAATAAAAACTTGTGACTCAATGATGTCAAATTTCTATGCTAGACAAAATTGTTCACAGAAAATATTTTCAAAAAAGTCACCAATCTGATTAGACTTGATCAAAGGTTTGGCTAGACTTGCTTCAAGCCCCCTGTATAGCATAGGGGGCGAGTGATCAGCCTGGAACCAAGGCTAAGGTTTGGCTTTACACCAGGAACAATGTGGCATGAGAATGGTATTACTTAATAGTCTGTGTACTTGGCAACAACAACACGCTACGCTGATCATCAATACACTATATCGGTGCACCCATTAATACAGCTGTCGTGCCCGTTTACAGTATTTCTCTGTATTGTACAGTCTCGGTATTGTAAAGTTGAACTTGTATTAAGCGTGACTGTCTAAATGACTCAATGCAATTGTGGGTGTAATTGTATACCAAATAATTTATATATGGTAAAGTCATACAGGGAATATTCAATTTGGTTAGGTTTATCATGGAAGGGGCAAATATAATTAACACATAACAAGAAATCCTCAGATTGCAAGAGACATAAAATAATGGGAGTTAGTTGCAAACAAATGAAAAAACACCCCAAAAACAAAACAAAAAAAACACAAAAAAATCTTATATCTATGTCTCAGTCTTTCTGATGTCATCACTTCAAACACAGTTTTTGTGAAATCCGAACTTTTGATTTATGACAAGACTTAGGCTATGAACACCTAAGATGTATATGTATGACTTGTGTTACCCTTTTTTAGCCATATTTACGAAAAGATGAGTGATTTTGTAGTATTTTTGAAAATGGTAACCAGAAGAAAACGCTCTTTTTTTTACCTATAAGGTAATGACACTAAAACCCAATTCATCTAAATGTTAGCATTATTTTACTTCTAATTGTGCTTTAATAACCTTAAGTAATAAACTTATGTTTAAAAAAATCAGACCTACAAAATATTACTGATATGGAATTCATCATAAGATAGTATCACACTACCTATGGCTCAATTTTAAGGTATATTTGTAATTCAAAAAATCTTCTATCCAATTTTTTTTATCAAAGTAATTATTTCATAAAAGTTTTTTATGGGTAGCAATGCATTTGAATAGTTGATAGGTTCACGGGGCGAGTCGGGAGGAAGTGGAATTTGTTCGCAAAACATGACAGACATTTCTGGCATTTATTTTTCAAATTACAAAATTGCCAGGATGATTCATTTAGCTTTTAATTAATAAGAAACAAACAAACATTTTTGTTTGGCTCTAATCTCGAATTGACTAGTCCTACAATTTATACAAATTAGTCATGGTGAGAGGTAGGGTCATGTACTATTATAGTTCAATCAGTTCCAAATTGGTGAGAAATATGTGTTTTGATCTCTCCACACGTAATCCAAGCGACCGTGCACGATTTTGACCATACAAACGTGATATTGGTCCAATACATGCGTCACAAATTTGATGCACCTGTGCGCTTGTTGCGTTCATGTGCGCCTACATCCTCCTTGTACTAATTCGCTGCTGTAAGGATTCGCTGCTGTAAGGATTCGCTGCTGTAAGGATTCGCTGCTGTAAGGATTCGCTGCTGTAAGGATTCGCTGCTGTAAGGATTCGCTGCTGTAAGGATTCGCTGCTGTAAGGATTCGCTGCTGTAAGGATTCGCTGCTGTAAGGATTCGCTGCTGTAAGGATTCGCTGCTGTAAGGATTCGCTGCTGTAAGGAAGCTTAAAAATTTGGAGCTCAAACTATAGTCCCATTTGTATTATTTGCCCTGTATTACACTGACTTGAGGCTTTTTCTCAGGAATTCAAAAGCAATTGTTTGGGTTATACATTGGACCTGTGATAGTATTGTCATTGTTGGAGTTATCGTAACAACATATCACATATTATACATGATGGAACATGTACAGGGTTTAGGCATTCTTTTCACATTTGTACATAACTTAAATAAAATTTGATCTTTGATACACAGCTATATATAACTTGAAAGGTTAAAGTACATTGATCTTTTCGGAGCTATATTAGGACTAATCTATATCTAGAGCTGTGTAAGACCTGTATCAACTACCTATCAGGATCCATTTTCCTGTGTAGCTTTGTGTCAGAGGAATGCATCGTGTAAACCAAAAGACAAGTAACTGTGCGAATTATATGGTTGTTATACTTGGATGGGAGGCATATGTGAGCAATTGTGTAATGAACTGTTTTCACAGTTTTCCAGTTTACTCTTTGATTTTGTCCATCACTTCAATATCACTTAAATGATTTTTAGATTAAGATAACCAAAGTATTTTTGATTAATTAAGCATCCCCTGCGCCTATGGTGACTACATGTAGTGGCACATACACCTCTAAAGGTTGACAGTTCTATTCCAGCACAGGGGTCTTTATAAACCTGTACAATTTTCCACATTCAATAGATCGAAAGGGGAAGTACACTGAAAACATTTATTGGTTAATGCCAATGCTGAACTAAGAAATTTAAGTAAAAATGATTAGTTCAGGGAGTACAACTAATCTTTCCAATCTTTCAGTAGGATATCGTTAATTGATAACTAGTTTTAGTTCGTATAGTAATGTCCAAATTGGTTCAGCTATCCAAACTAATCTACCTCTACCAAGAGCATTCACTGGAACTAATTAAGTGCGACTCGGTTAACTTAGTTTAGCTCTAAATATTCGTATAACCAACCGAACTAAAATACAAATACTGTCCGCGACTAACATATGTTCGTAGAAGTTGTTGGCAACTAATTTGTCAACTAACTTTTTAGCGCCGCGACGCTGTGTTCGAAAACAGACTGTTGCAGCCGCCATTTTGTTCAGTACAAGGGAAGCAATTGTTGACTTCCGATAACCGAGCGACGAAAATGGCTCAAAGGTACGTAAAATGATGCAAAATGTATGTCAAATCATTTGTTTTTAAAGAGTATAAATATGTAGATGCTTCTGGACAGTTCAATTTTTGTGACAGAAGTTTGTGTGACGTGCAGTTTTAATTCATGAATTTACGTACCGACCACAGCATAATTCTCAGTTCATTGCATGTCGTGATACTGTTGTTCCAAAGATTTTCTAGTATTGGTTGTTCACGCTATGTCATTCGAACTTTGATGGCCGTTGGCGGAATTATTGGAGAAATGATAGGCATGGTAGAAAAAAAGCTACATAGTATTTTGTGATTTGACATACATTTAAGATTATTTTACGTATCTTTGAACTATTTTCTTCGCTCGGTAATCGGGAGTCAACGCTTGCTTCACGTGCACTGCACACACAATTAGTAGACCATGGTTAACTAAATTTATAAAATTAGTAGACCATCTTAGTTCAACTGAATGAACTAAGCAAGATTGGTGGAAATAGACATCGTTTCTACTAATTTTAAGTTAGTAGAGCGACCCTAAAAATTAGTAGAACAAATTGGTTTATCATACTGAACTAATTTTTAACATCACTGAACTAAATTTTGACAATTGTTGAACTAATTTTAATTAGTTAAAAAACTAGTTTAACTTGGTCTACTAATTTATAAGTTGGTTAGAGAATGCTTGAACTAATATTAAGTTAGTAGAAACAGACATCGTTTTTACTAATTTATTCTAGTACAGATAACCGAAAAATGTTTTCAGTGTAGAGATTTTACAATTTCTCTATATCTGTTGGTATTTCTTTAGAACTTAAGATAAAGTGTACTTGTAAATGGTAGAATACAATGTCTTGTTTTTAGCCATATTATGATGCAGACGCGACACATCCCTGGGACAGAAACTACACTATATGACGAAGTTGCAAATCTATAAGACTGTATAAATACAATCTGGTTAGTTACTTTAATTGAGCCCATTTACCTTTCTAGTAGCATATCCAAGACTTGTTTAGGACTGGCAAAAGACTGATAGGTAGAAAAGAATACATTGATGTAACTGGAGTCCAACATCTCTACAGCAGTGGGCAGGTATTCCACCAGTTTCTCTAAGGAGGCCGCTTTGATCACTTTGATCTTTTGCGTTTCCCATTCTAAGTGGGAGATTTCTTCTTCCTGAAAATAGCAAAGGGGATGTGAGATGGTGAGATATATTATTAAATGCAGAATTTAAATTTTACCTAATGGTCCTCACCCCCAGAATATGATCAATCTATGCAGGGAGCAATTTTGGGGGTGAGGCAGATGAAAGGCTGTTGAGACCTGTCTCATTTTCAGGCTGTTATCACCAACAAACACCCAATATCATATTACTTGGAAAATGTCACCAAAAGACCCCATACTTTTTACCCTTATAAAGTACCACTGCCACCCAAAGACCTGTGCATTTTGGAAACTTTTACTAAGAGACTCCTTTTCTGGGAAATTGAGGAAATTTGTCGCCCTTGGACTCTTTTTTGGTGGGACATTTTGGCATTCAGCCTTAGACTTCTTTATATTTAGCACATTCCATGTCAAAGAATATATTTGGGCTAGAAAGTGCCAGCTCAACTATAACAATCATACCACTTTTAGTCCCTTTCCCCTCTACGGTAGAACTCAAGAATGGACACCCCCCCCCCCTCTCCCCCATGTTACGAGGACCTGAAACTTGCTGAAAACCCTTATTGTTTTACAATACAAGATTTCTTTAAATATGACTCTATCCCTTTCTAAAAAAATGAGAATTTTGATAGTTTCACCGACACCTCTCTGGTTTGTCCTCCCTTGATTTGTGGCTCACCTGCAAGACCGCTGGACTAGACCTCTTATATCGTACTTTCTTCAGATATAGGTTGTATATGACGTCTCCTATCCTCTCTTCCTTGAAGTATTTCATGGTACCCTCCTGCATTGACAACAATAAGAAAGGTTCAAGATTATTTGACAAATTAGTAATAAATAAAGGTGTAAATCCAGAAAAGGACAACAGGAATTTAAATGAATCAGGATGAGGGGGTGTAACTACTCAGGACTATTTAAGTGATGTTATCAATACAGTTGATCTATCTGGATACAAAGAGAGGAAAAGTAGCCCAAAATGAACCGTGGCCAAATGATGGCACTTCTCAGTACTTTAATGAGGGGCACCAACATGAACCAGGGTGAGGGGTGGCACCCACTTAGTCAAGGAGATAAGTAATTGGCACCAAGATTTAATATCCAGATGATCCATTGCTGAAGAACCCCATCAGAATTGGCCACCATGTATGTTGCCTAGAAAATCTATTTTGTAGCATTTAAATCATTGCAAATCTGAGGTTAAATTTATCCAGACAGGTAATATGGTGTAGCTGTCATAACATAGAGTTCTGTTGAAGATTGTTCTCGGTTTTAAACATATCAAAGCCATGGTAGCTTATCATACACTTTTCAAAAGTATTGGAAGTATGTGCATTGATATTGCAGTGAAAAATGCCACTGAATTAAGGCAATTTATTACTGTTTGTGTAGTGTTTTTTAAAGATCTCAGTACGACCACTTTTGGCTGCTTTCCAGCCTGTAGTTGGTGAATTTACTTAACAATTGCATACCACCAGGGTGGTGGTATGTGTTTGTACACTACCAATGGCATTGTTTGTGTACACATAGCCTGACCTGAACCCTTAGCTGAACTTCACTTTATTTCAAAAGGATATTACCATACACTCACAAAATCTCCTGCAGTATAGTACCCAAAATATAACAGGTATCTTTACAAATTTTGAGCCACTTCACATAAAGAGAGAAAGCAAGTGTTAACACTAGGGTGTCAAAGGGGAGCATCTCCCTCTCCATTTGAAAAGTATCACTCAAAGATATAAAAAAATCTTGCAGATTTACATTTCTGATCATAAATCATAAATATATTCTGAGTTAAATCCTGGTTTTAGAGTGAATTTAGAGTGAAAAATAAGTTGTCGCGCAGACCTGAGAGTTTATTTTCACTCTTTAAACCATGATTTTGAAGTAATTAGGAATCAAATCGCTCTGTTATTCAGAATATATTCTTGATTTATGATCAGAAATGTAAATCTGCAAGAAAATCTACTTTCTGGAAAAGATCACATAATATGCCTTTTAATAATCCTAACGTCAAAGGGGTTCATTCCGAAACCACTGCACCTTATCTTAGGTCATTTGGTGTATTGACTTTTCGCCCGTTGGTTTTATTGACATAACAATATACAAAGGAAGTGGGCGGAGTACTTTTTCTGAAATGTGTCACTTTTTGCGATCCCAAAAAGGGAGAATCAATTACTTCACTTAAGGTAGCCCGGTTACGACATGGCATGATGGCCGGGAGGAGTATGGAAATACGCAGACTTGAATTATGTCAGCGGTGGCGAATAGAGCGGGGGGGGGGGGGGGGTGGGTGGAATTAATCAGAACTTGAATTACGGGAGGAGAGAGGGGTGGTGTGTGGGGGGGGGGAGAGGGGTGGTGTGGAAGTAAACAGAACTTAAATTACAGGGGGGGGGGGGGGGTGGAAGTAAGCATATCTTTAATTACCAGGATGGGTGGAATTCAAAATTCAAAAACTTGAATTCAAAATCTTTTTTTTCTTCTCATTGGCTTGTAATTCTTTTAAAATTGTATTTTTGATATTTAAAAAAAGCGAAAATGAAAGCCTTATATTTCTGCCATTTCGATAAAAAAAACATGTTAAACTTTAAATCGTTTAAAACAATCATTGGTGCCTAGGGCACGTGTCCGAGAAGTGACAATGTCGCAGGATCTTGCATTAAAATACAGTGGTGTGGAGAAAATGAGCTTTTATACACAGCTCTATGGAGAAAATTTTACATAATCGTCCATATCTCGAAAAGAAAATCATTAATTACACATTTTCTTTTTTCAAAGTAACTTTTTTGGGCAGCCTATATGCAAATCTTTTCTTTAAAAAAAAAAAAAAAAAAAAAAAAAAAAAAGTTTTTTAATATAATTTTAATCCTCCAATTAGTCCTACTTTACTCAAATTGAATTTATTTATATTTCATGTCACATCACACCTATCTCGATCCTAAAAACCGGAACACACGTCATCACCCCGCCTACCCCACCTCATGTACGTCACTTCCTAACACTTTCCACGCGGCAGGCGTCTGCAGACGACATTCAGAAATGTCACAAAATGTTTAAAAAACAAAATATTGTATTGACTTTCAATACCCTATTTAGAATCACTATGAGAAACGCATTGAAAGAATTTTAGTTGAAAGAAGTACAAACATACCTAGTCTTGGTTATGTTATCCTTGAGGTATACTTTTAAAATTGGGAAAGGTTTCTGAAAAATCTGTTTTGTTTAATGTCATAACTAATTGCCGCGTGGAAAGTGTTAACTTCAACCCATTTTGGGTGGTTTTCTCAGTTTTTTAAACTCACTAGTAAAAAATATTGCCTGTCTGTATCTACAACATTCCGAAACCACTGCACCTTATCTTAGGTCATTTGGTGTATTGACTTTTCGCCCGTTGGTTTTATTGACATAACAATATACAAAGGAAGTGGGCGGAGTACTTTTTCTGAAATGTGTCACTTTTTGCGATCCCAAAAAGGGAGAATCAATTACTTCACTTAAGGTAGCCCGGTTACGACATGGCATGATGGCCGGGAGGAGTATGGAAATACGCAGACTTGAATTATGTCAGCGGTGGCGAATAGAGCGGGGGGGGGGGGGGGGTGGGTGGAATTAATCAGAACTTGAATTACGGGAGGAGAGAGGGGTGGTGTGTGGGGGGGGGGGGAGAGGGGTGGTGTGGAAGTAAACAGAACTTAAATTACAGGGGGGGGGGGTGGAAGTAAGCATATCTTTAATTACCAGGATGGGTGGAATTCAAAATTCAAAAACTTGAATTCAAAATCTTTTTTTTCTTCTCATTGGCTTGTAATTCTTTTAAAATTGTATTTTTGATATTTAAAAAAAGCGAAAATGAAAGCCTTATATTTCTGCCATTTCGATAAAAAAAACATGTTAAACTTTAAATCGTTTAAAACAATCATTGGTGCCTAGGGCACGTGTCCGAGAAGTGACAATGTCGCAGGATCTTGCATTAAAATACAGTGGTGTGGAGAAAATGAGCTTTTATACACAGCTCTATGGAGAAAATTTTACATAATCGTCCATATCTCGAAAAGAAAATCATTAATTACACATTTTCTTTTTTCAAAGTAACTTTTTTGGGCAGCCTATATGCAAATCTTTTCTTTAAAAAAAAAAAAAAAAAAAAAAAAAAAAAGTTTTTTAATATAATTTTAATCCTCCAATTAGTCCTACTTTACTCAAATTGAATTTATTTATATTTCATGTCACATCACACCTATCTCGATCCTAAAAACCGGAACACACGTCATCACCCCGCCTACCCCACCTCATGTACGTCACTTCCTAACACTTTCCACGCGGCAGGCGTCTGCAGACGACATTCAGAAATGTCACAAAATGTTTAAAAAACAAAATATTGTATTGACTTTCAATACCCTATTTAGAATCACTATGAGAAACGCATTGAAAGAATTTTAGTTGAAAGAAGTACAAACATACCTAGTCTTGGTTATGTTATCCTTGAGGTATACTTTTAAAATTGGGAAAGGTTTCTGAAAAATCTGTTTTGTTTAATGTCATAACTAATTGCCGCGTGGAAAGTGTTAACTTCAACCCATTTTGGGTGGTTTTCTCAGTTTTTTAAACTCACTAGTAAAAAATATTGCCTGTCTGTATCTACAACATTCCGAAACCACTGCACCTTATCTTAGGTCATTTGGTGTATTGACTTTTCGCCCGTTGGTTTTATTGACATAACAATATACAAAGGAAGTGGGCGGAGTACTTTTTCTGAAATGTGTCACTTTTTGCGATCCCAAAAAGGGAGAATCAATTACTTCACTTAAGGTAGCCCGGTTACGACATGGCATGATGGCCGGGAGGAGTATGGAAATACGCAGACTTGAATTATGTCAGCGGTGGCGAATAGAGCGGGGGGGGGGGGGGGTGGGTGGAATTAATCAGAACTTGAATTACGGGAGGAGAGAGGGGTGGTGTGTGGGGGGGGGGGGAGAGGGGTGGTGTGGAAGTAAACAGAACTTAAATTACAGGGGGGGGGGGGTGGAAGTAAGCATATCTTTAATTACCAGGATGGGTGGAATTCAAAATTCAAAAACTTGAATTCAAAATCTTTTTTTTCTTCTCATTGGCTTGTAATTCTTTTAAAATTGTATTTTTGATATTTAAAAAAAGCGAAAATGAAAGCCTTATATTTCTGCCATTTCGATAAAAAAAACATGTTAAACTTTAAATCGTTTAAAACAATCATTGGTGCCTAGGGCACGTGTCCGAGAAGTGACAATGTCGCAGGATCTTGCATTAAAATACAGTGGTGTGGAGAAAATGAGCTTTTATACACAGCTCTATGGAGAAAATTTTACATAATCGTCCATATCTCGAAAAGAAAATCATTAATTACACATTTTCTTTTTTCAAAGTAACTTTTTTGGGCAGCCTATATGCAAATCTTTTCTTTAAAAAAAAAAAAAAAAAAAAAAAAAAAAAAGTTTTTTAATATAATTTTAATCCTCCAATTAGTCCTACTTTACTCAAATTGAATTTATTTATATTTCATGTCACATCACA
This sequence comes from Ophiura sarsii, assembly GCA_035610835.1. NCBI lineage: Eukaryota > Metazoa > Echinodermata > Ophiuroidea > Amphilepidida > Ophiuridae > Ophiura > Ophiura sarsii. The sequence goes on from CM069453.1 coordinate 14,125,145, forward strand.
CCTATCTCGATCCTAAAAACCGGAACACACGTCATCACCCCGCCTACCCCACCTCATGTACGTCACTTCCTAACACTTTCCACGCGGCAGGCGTCTGCAGACGACATTCAGAAATGTCACAAAATGTTTAAAAAACAAAATATTGTATTGACTTTCAATACCCTATTTAGAATCACTATGAGAAACGCATTGAAAGAATTTTAGTTGAAAGAAGTACAAACATACCTAGTCTTGGTTATGTTATCCTTGAGGTATACTTTTAAAATTGGGAAAGGTTTCTGAAAAATCTGTTTTGTTTAATGTCATAACTAATTGCCGCGTGGAAAGTGTTAACTTCAACCCATTTTGGGTGGTTTTCTCAGTTTTTTAAACTCACTAGTAAAAAATATTGCCTGTCTGTATCTACAACATTCCGAAACCACTGCACCTTATCTTAGGTCATTTGGTGTATTGACTTTTCGCCCGTTGGTTTTATTGACATAACAATATACAAAGGAAGTGGGCGGAGTACTTTTTCTGAAATGTGTCACTTTTTGCGATCCCAAAAAGGGAGAATCAATTACTTCACTTAAGGTAGCCCGGTTACGACATGGCATGATGGCCGGGAGGAGTATGGAAATACGCAGACTTGAATTATGTCAGCGGTGGCGAATAGAGCGGGGGGGGGGGGGGTGGGTGGAATTAATCAGAACTTGAATTACGGGAGGAGAGAGGGGTGGTGTGTGGGGGGGGGGGGAGAGGGGTGGTGTGGAAGTAAACAGAACTTAAATTACAGGGGGGGGGGGGGGGTGGAAGTAAGCATATCTTTAATTACCAGGATGGGTGGAATTCAAAATTCAAAAACTTGAATTCAAAATCTTTTTTTTCTTCTCATTGGCTTGTAATTCTTTTAAAATTGTATTTTTGATATTTAAAAAAAGCGAAAATGAAAGCCTTATATTTCTGCCATTTCGATAAAAAAAACATGTTAAACTTTAAATCGTTTAAAACAATCATTGGTGCCTAGGGCACGTGTCCGAGAAGTGACAATGTCGCAGGATCTTGCATTAAAATACAGTGGTGTGGAGAAAATGAGCTTTTATACACAGCTCTATGGAGAAAATTTTACATAATCGTCCATATCTCGAAAAGAAAATCATTAATTACACATTTTCTTTTTTCAAAGTAACTTTTTTGGGCAGCCTATATGCAAATCTTTTCTTTAAAAAAAAAAAAAAAAAAAAAAAAAAAAAGTTTTTTAATATAATTTTAATCCTCCAATTAGTCCTACTTTACTCAAATTGAATTTATTTATATTTCATGTCACATCACACCTATCTCGATCCTAAAAACCGGAACACACGTCATCACCCCGCCTACCCCACCTCATGTACGTCACTTCCTAACACTTTCCACGCGGCAGGCGTCTGCAGACGACATTCAGAAATGTCACAAAATGTTTAAAAAACAAAATATTGTATTGACTTTCAATACCCTATTTAGAATCACTATGAGAAACGCATTGAAAGAATTTTAGTTGAAAGAAGTACAAACATACCTAGTCTTGGTTATGTTATCCTTGAGGTATACTTTTAAAATTGGGAAAGGTTTCTGAAAAATCTGTTTTGTTTAATGTCATAACTAATTGCCGCGTGGAAAGTGTTAACTTCAACCCATTTTGGGTGGTTTTCTCAGTTTTTTAAACTCACTAGTAAAAAATATTGCCTGTCTGTATCTACAACATTCCGAAACCACTGCACCTTATCTTAGGTCATTTGGTGTATTGACTTTTCGCCCGTTGGTTTTATTGACATAACAATATACAAAGGAAGTGGGCGGAGTACTTTTTCTGAAATGTGTCACTTTTTGCGATCCCAAAAAGGGAGAATCAATTACTTCACTTAAGGTAGCCCGGTTACGACATGGCATGATGGCCGGGAGGAGTATGGAAATACGCAGACTTGAATTATGTCAGCGGTGGCGAATAGAGCGGGGGGGGGGGGGGTGGGTGGAATTAATCAGAACTTGAATTACGGGAGGAGAGAGGGGTGGTGTGTGGGGGGGGGGGGGGAGAGGGGTGGTGTGGAAGTAAACAGAACTTAAATTACAGGGGGGGGGGGTGGAAGTAAGCATATCTTTAATTACCAGGATGGGTGGAATTCAAAATTCAAAAACTTGAATTCAAAATCTTTTTTTTCTTCTCATTGGCTTGTAATTCTTTTAAAATTGTATTTTTGATATTTAAAAAAAGCGAAAATGAAAGCCTTATATTTCTGCCATTTCGATAAAAAAAACATGTTAAACTTTAAATCGTTTAAAACAATCATTGGTGCCTAGGGCACGTGTCCGAGAAGTGACAATGTCGCAGGATCTTGCATTAAAATACAGTGGTGTGGAGAAAATGAGCTTTTATACACAGCTCTATGGAGAAAATTTTACATAATCGTCCATATCTCGAAAAGAAAATCATTAATTACACATTTTCTTTTTTCAAAGTAACTTTTTTGGGCAGCCTATATGCAAATCTTTTCTTTAAAAAAAAAAAAAAAAAAAAAAAAAAAAAGTTTTTTAATATAATTTTAATCCTCCAATTAGTCCTACTTTACTCAAATTGAATTTATTTATATTTCATGTCACATCACACCTATCTCGATCCTAAAAACCGGAACACACGTCATCACCCCGCCTACCCCACCTCATGTACGTCACTTCCTAACACTTTCCACGCGGCAGGCGTCTGCAGACGACATTCAGAAATGTCACAAAATGTTTAAAAAACAAAATATTGTATTGACTTTCAATACCCTATTTAGAATCACTATGAGAAACGCATTGAAAGAATTTTAGTTGAAAGAAGTACAAACATACCTAGTCTTGGTTATGTTATCCTTGAGGTATACTTTTAAAATTGGGAAAGGTTTCTGAAAAATCTGTTTTGTTTAATGTCATAACTAATTGCCGCGTGGAAAGTGTTAACTTCAACCCATTTTGGGTGGTTTTCTCAGTTTTTTAAACTCACTAGTAAAAAATATTGCCTGTCTGTATCTACAACATTCCGAAACCACTGCACCTTATCTTAGGTCATTTGGTGTATTGACTTTTCGCCCGTTGGTTTTATTGACATAACAATATACAAAGGAAGTGGGCGGAGTACTTTTTCTGAAATGTGTCACTTTTTGCGATCCCAAAAAGGGAGAATCAATTACTTCACTTAAGGTAGCCCGGTTACGACATGGCATGATGGCCGGGAGGAGTATGGAAATACGCAGACTTGAATTATGTCAGCGGTGGCGAATAGAGCGGGGGGGGGGGGGGGTGGGTGGAATTAATCAGAACTTGAATTACGGGAGGAGAGAGGGGTGGTGTGTGGGGGGGGGGGGAGAGGGGTGGTGTGGAAGTAAACAGAACTTAAATTACAGGGGGGGGGGGGTGGAAGTAAGCATATCTTTAATTACCAGGATGGGTGGAATTCAAAATTCAAAAACTTGAATTCAAAATCTTTTTTTTCTTCTCATTGGCTTGTAATTCTTTTAAAATTGTATTTTTGATATTTAAAAAAAGCGAAAATGAAAGCCTTATATTTCTGCCATTTCGATAAAAAAAACATGTTAAACTTTAAATCGTTTAAAACAATCATTGGTGCCTAGGGCACGTGTCCGAGAAGTGACAATGTCGCAGGATCTTGCATTAAAATACAGTGGTGTGGAGAAAATGAGCTTTTATACACAGCTCTATGGAGAAAATTTTACATAATCGTCCATATCTCGAAAAGAAAATCATTAATTACACATTTTCTTTTTTCAAAGTAACTTTTTTGGGCAGCCTATATGCAAATCTTTTCTTTAAAAAAAAAAAAAAAAAAAAAAAAAAAAAAGTTTTTTAATATAATTTTAATCCTCCAATTAGTCCTACTTTACTCAAATTGAATTTATTTATATTTCATGTCACATCACACCTATCTCGATCCTAAAAACCGGAACACACGTCATCACCCCGCCTACCCCACCTCATGTACGTCACTTCCTAACACTTTCCACGCGGCAGGCGTCTGCAGACGACATTCAGAAATGTCACAAAATGTTTAAAAAACAAAATATTGTATTGACTTTCAATACCCTATTTAGAATCACTATGAGAAACGCATTGAAAGAATTTTAGTTGAAAGAAGTACAAACATACCTAGTCTTGGTTATGTTATCCTTGAGGTATACTTTTAAAATTGGGAAAGGTTTCTGAAAAATCTGTTTTGTTTAATGTCATAACTAATTGCCGCGTGGAAAGTGTTAACTTCAACCCATTTTGGGTGGTTTTCTCAGTTTTTTAAACTCACTAGTAAAAAATATTGCCTGTCTGTATCTACAACATTCCGAAACCACTGCACCTTATCTTAGGTCATTTGGTGTATTGACTTTTCGCCCGTTGGTTTTATTGACATAACAATATACAAAGGAAGTGGGCGGAGTACTTTTTCTGAAATGTGTCACTTTTTGCGATCCCAAAAAGGGAGAATCAATTACTTCACTTAAGGTAGCCCGGTTACGACATGGCATGATGGCCGGGAGGAGTATGGAAATACGCAGACTTGAATTATGTCAGCGGTGGCGAATAGAGCGGGGGGGGGGGGGGGGTGGGTGGAATTAATCAGAACTTGAATTACGGGAGGAGAGAGGGGTGGTGTGTGGGGGGGGGGGGGGGAGAGGGGTGGTGTGGAAGTAAACAGAACTTAAATTACAGGGGGGGGGGGTGGAAGTAAGCATATCTTTAATTACCAGGATGGGTGGAATTCAAAATTCAAAAACTTGAATTCAAAATCTTTTTTTTCTTCTCATTGGCTTGTAATTCTTTTAAAATTGTATTTTTGATATTTAAAAAAAGCGAAAATGAAAGCCTTATATTTCTGCCATTTCGATAAAAAAAACATGTTAAACTTTAAATCGTTTAAAACAATCATTGGTGCCTAGGGCACGTGTCCGAGAAGTGACAATGTCGCAGGATCTTGCATTAAAATACAGTGGTGTGGAGAAAATGAGCTTTTATACACAGCTCTATGGAGAAAATTTTACATAATCGTCCATATCTCGAAAAGAAAATCATTAATTACACATTTTCTTTTTTCAAAGTAACTTTTTTGGGCAGCCTATATGCAAATCTTTTCTTTAAAAAAAAAAAAAAAAAAAAAAAAAAAAAAGTTTTTTAATATAATTTTAATCCTCCAATTAGTCCTACTTTACTCAAATTGAATTTATTTATATTTCATGTCACATCACACCTATCTCGATCCTAAAAACCGGAACACACGTCATCACCCCGCCTACCCCACCTCATGTACGTCACTTCCTAACACTTTCCACGCGGCAGGCGTCTGCAGACGACATTCAGAAATGTCACAAAATGTTTAAAAAACAAAATATTGTATTGACTTTCAATACCCTATTTAGAATCACTATGAGAAACGCATTGAAAGAATTTTAGTTGAAAGAAGTACAAACATACCTAGTCTTGGTTATGTTATCCTTGAGGTATACTTTTAAAATTGGGAAAGGTTTCTGAAAAATCTGTTTTGTTTAATGTCATAACTAATTGCCGCGTGGAAAGTGTTAACTTCAACCCATTTTGGGTGGTTTTCTCAGTTTTTTAAACTCACTAGTAAAAAATATTGCCTGTCTGTATCTACAACCGGCATGATGGCCGGGAGGAGTATGGAAATACGCAGACTTGAATTATGTCAGCGGTGGCGAATAGAGCGGGGGGGGGGGGGGGTGGGTGGAATTAATCAGAACTTGAATTACGGGAGGAGAGAGGGGTGGTGTGTGGGGGGGGGGGGGAGAGGGGTGGTGTGGAAGTAAACAGAACTTAAATTACAGGGGGGGGGGGGTGGAAGTAAGCATATCTTTAATTACCAGGATGGGTGGAATTCAAAATTCAAAAACTTGAATTCAAAATCTTTTTTTTCTTCTCATTGGCTTGTAATTCTTTTAAAATTGTATTTTTGATATTTAAAAAAAGCGAAAATGAAAGCCTTATATTTCTGCCATTTCGATAAAAAAAACATGTTAAACTTTAAATCGTTTAAAACAATCATTGGTGCCTAGGGCACGTGTCCGAGAAGTGACAATGTCGCAGGATCTTGCATTAAAATACAGTGGTGTGGAGAAAATGAGCTTTTATACACAGCTCTATGGAGAAAATTTTACATAATCGTCCATATCTCGAAAAGAAAATCATTAATTACACATTTTCTTTTTTCAAAGTAACTTTTTTGGGCAGCCTATATGCAAATCTTTTCTTTAAAAAAAAAAAAAAAAAAAAAAAAAAAAAGTTTTTTAATATAATTTTAATCCTCCAATTAGTCCTACTTTACTCAAATTGAATTTATTTATATTTCATGTCACATCACACCTATCTCGATCCTAAAAACCGGAACACACGTCATCACCCCGCCTACCCCACCTCATGTACGTCACTTCCTAACACTTTCCACGCGGCAGGCGTCTGCAGACGACATTCAGAAATGTCACAAAATGTTTAAAAAACAAAATATTGTATTGACTTTCAATACCCTATTTAGAATCACTATGAGAAACGCATTGAAAGAATTTTAGTTGAAAGAAGTACAAACATACCTAGTCTTGGTTATGTTATCCTTGAGGTATACTTTTAAAATTGGGAAAGGTTTCTGAAAAATCTGTTTTGTTTAATGTCATAACTAATTGCCGCGTGGAAAGTGTTAACTTCAACCCATTTTGGGTGGTTTTCTCAGTTTTTTAAACTCACTAGTAAAAAATATTGCCTGTCTGTATCTACAACATTCCGAAACCACTGCACCTTATCTTAGGTCATTTGGTGTATTGACTTTTCGCCCGTTGGTTTTATTGACATAACAATATACAAAGGAAGTGGGCGGAGTACTTTTTCTGAAATGTGTCACTTTTTGCGATCCCAAAAAGGGAGAATCAATTACTTCACTTAAGGTAGCCCGGTTACGACATGGCATGATGGCCGGGAGGAGTATGGAAATACGCAGACTTGAATTATGTCAGCGGTGGCGAATAGAGCGGGGGGGGGGGGGGGGTGGGTGGAATTAATCAGAACTTGAATTACGGGAGGAGAGAGGGGTGGTGTGTGGGGGGGGGGGGGAGAGGGGTGGTGTGGAAGTAAACAGAACTTAAATTACAGGGGGGGGGGGGTGGAAGTAAGCATATCTTTAATTACCAGGATGGGTGGAATTCAAAATTCAAAAACTTGAATTCAAAATCTTTTTTTTCTTCTCATTGGCTTGTAATTCTTTTAAAATTGTATTTTTGATATTTAAAAAAAGCGAAAATGAAAGCCTTATATTTCTGCCATTTCGATAAAAAAAACATGTTAAACTTTAAATCGTTTAAAACAATCATTGGTGCCTAGGGCACGTGTCCGAGAAGTGACAATGTCGCAGGATCTTGCATTAAAATACAGTGGTGTGGAGAAAATGAGCTTTTATACACAGCTCTATGGAGAAAATTTTACATAATCGTCCATATCTCGAAAAGAAAATCATTAATTACACATTTTCTTTTTTCAAAGTAACTTTTTTGGGCAGCCTATATGCAAATCTTTTCTTTAAAAAAAAAAAAAAAAAAAAAAAAAAAAAGTTTTTTAATATAATTTTAATCCTCCAATTAGTCCTACTTTACTCAAATTGAATTTATTTATATTTCATGTCACATCACACCTATCTCGATCCTAAAAACCGGAACACACGTCATCACCCCGCCTACCCCACCTCATGTACGTCACTTCCTAACACTTTCCACGCGGCAGGCGTCTGCAGACGACATTCAGAAATGTCACAAAATGTTTAAAAAACAAAATATTGTATTGACTTTCAATACCCTATTTAGAATCACTATGAGAAACGCATTGAAAGAATTTTAGTTGAAAGAAGTACAAACATACCTAGTCTTGGTTATGTTATCCTTGAGGTATACTTTTAAAATTGGGAAAGGTTTCTGAAAAATCTGTTTTGTTTAATGTCATAACTAATTGCCGCGTGGAAAGTGTTAACTTCAACCCATTTTGGGTGGTTTTCTCAGTTTTTTAAACTCACTAGTAAAAAATATTGCCTGTCTGTATCTACAACATTCCGAAACCACTGCACCTTATCTTAGGTCATTTGGTGTATTGACTTTTCGCCCGTTGGTTTTATTGACATAACAATATACAAAGGAAGTGGGCGGAGTACTTTTTCTGAAATGTGTCACTTTTTGCGATCCCAAAAAGGGAGAATCAATTACTTCACTTAAGGTAGCCCGGTTACGACATGGCATGATGGCCGGGAGGAGTATGGAAATACGCAGACTTGAATTATGTCAGCGGTGGCGAATAGAGCGGGGGGGGGGGGGGGTGGGTGGAATTAATCAGAACTTGAATTACGGGAGGAGAGAGGGGTGGTGTGTGGGGGGGGGGGGGGAGAGGGGTGGTGTGGAAGTAAACAGAACTTAAATTACAGGGGGGGGGGGTGGAAGTAAGCATATCTTTAATTACCAGGATGGGTGGAATTCAAAATTCAAAAACTTGAATTCAAAATCTTTTTTTTCTTCTCATTGGCTTGTAATTCTTTTAAAATTGTATTTTTGATATTTAAAAAAAGCGAAAATGAAAGCCTTATATTTCTGCCATTTCGATAAAAAAAACATGTTAAACTTTAAATCGTTTAAAACAATCATTGGTGCCTAGGGCACGTGTCCGAGAAGTGACAATGTCGCAGGATCTTGCATTAAAATACAGTGGTGTGGAGAAAATGAGCTTTTATACACAGCTCTATGGAGAAAATTTTACATAATCGTCCATATCTCGAAAAGAAAATCATTAATTACACATTTTCTTTTTTCAAAGTAACTTTTTTGGGCAGCCTATATGCAAATCTTTTCTTTAAAAAAAAAAAAAAAAAAAAAAAAAAAAAGTTTTTTAATATAATTTTAATCCTCCAATTAGTCCTACTTTACTCAAATTGAATTTATTTATATTTCATGTCACATCACACCTATCTCGATCCTAAAAACCGGAACACACGTCATCACCCCGCCTACCCCACCTCATGTACGTCACTTCCTAACACTTTCCACGCGGCAGGCGTCTGCAGACGACATTCAGAAATGTCACAAAATGTTTAAAAAACAAAATATTGTATTGACTTTCAATACCCTATTTAGAATCACTATGAGAAACGCATTGAAAGAATTTTAGTTGAAAGAAGTACAAACATACCTAGTCTTGGTTATGTTATCCTTGAGGTATACTTTTAAAATTGGGAAAGGTTTCTGAAAAATCTGTTTTGTTTAATGTCATAACTAATTGCCGCGTGGAAAGTGTTAACTTCAACCCATTTTGGGTGGTTTTCTCAGTTTTTTAAACTCACTAGTAAAAAATATTGCCTGTCTGTATCTACAACCGGCATGATGGCCGGGAGGAGTATGGAAATACGCAGACTTGAATTATGTCAGCGGTGGCGAATAGAGCGGGGGGGGGGGGGGGTGGGTGGAATTAATCAGAACTTGAATTACGGGAGGAGAGAGGGGTGGTGTGTGGGGGGGGGGGGGAGAGGGGTGGTGTGGAAGTAAACAGAACTTAAATTACAGGGGGGGGGGGGTGGAAGTAAGCATATCTTTAATTACCAGGATGGGTGGAATTCAAAATTCAAAAACTTGAATTCAAAATCTTTTTTTTCTTCTCATTGGCTTGTAATTCTTTTAAAATTGTATTTTTGATATTTAAAAAAAGCGAAAATGAAAGCCTTATATTTCTGCCATTTCGATAAAAAAAACATGTTAAACTTTAAATCGTTTAAAACAATCATTGGTGCCTAGGGCACGTGTCCGAGAAGTGACAATGTCGCAGGATCTTGCATTAAAATACAGTGGTGTGGAGAAAATGAGCTTTTATACACAGCTCTATGGAGAAAATTTTACATAATCGTCCATATCTCGAAAAGAAAATCATTAATTACACATTTTCTTTTTTCAAAGTAACTTTTTTGGGCAGCCTATATGCAAATCTTTTCTTTAAAAAAAAAAAAAAAAAAAAAAAAAAAAAGTTTTTTAATATAATTTTAATCCTCCAATTAGTCCTACTTTACTCAAATTGAATTTATTTATATTTCATGTCACATCACACCTATCTCGATCCTAAAAACCGGAACACACGTCATCACCCCGCCTACCCCACCTCATGTACGTCACTTCCTAACACTTTCCACGCGGCAGGCGTCTGCAGACGACATTCAGAAATGTCACAAAATGTTTAAAAAACAAAATATTGTATTGACTTTCAATACCCTATTTAGAATCACTATGAGAAACGCATTGAAAGAATTTTAGTTGAAAGAAGTACAAACATACCTAGTCTTGGTTATGTTATCCTTGAGGTATACTTTTAAAATTGGGAAAGGTTTCTGAAAAATCTGTTTTGTTTAATGTCATAACTAATTGCCGCGTGGAAAGTGTTAACTTCAACCCATTTTGGGTGGTTTTCTCAGTTTTTTAAACTCACTAGTAAAAAATATTGCCTGTCTGTATCTACAACATTCCGAAACCACTGCACCTTATCTTAGGTCATTTGGTGTATTGACTTTTCGCCCGTTGGTTTTATTGACATAACAATATACAAAGGAAGTGGGCGGAGTACTTTTTCTGAAATGTGTCACTTTTTGCGATCCCAAAAAGGGAGAATCAATTACTTCACTTAAGGTAGCCCGGTTACGACATGGCATGATGGCCGGGAGGAGTATGGAAATACGCAGACTTGAATTATGTCAGCGGTGGCGAATAGAGCGGGGGGGGGGGGGGTGGGTGGAATTAATCAGAACTTGAATTACGGGAGGAGAGAGGGGTGGTGTGTGGGGGGGGGGGAGAGGGGTGGTGTGGAAGTAAACAGAACTTAAATTACAGGGGGGGGGGGTGGAAGTAAGCATATCTTTAATTACCAGGATGGGTGGAATTCAAAATTCAAAAACTTGAATTCAAAATCTTTTTTTTCTTCTCATTGGCTTGTAATTCTTTTAAAATTGTATTTTTGATATTTAAAAAAAGCGAAAATGAAAGCCTTATATTTCTGCCATTTCGATAAAAAAAACATGTTAAACTTTAAATCGTTTAAAACAATCATTGGTGCCTAGGGCACGTGTCCGAGAAGTGACAATGTCGCAGGATCTTGCATTAAAATACAGTGGTGTGGAGAAAATGAGCTTTTATACACAGCTCTATGGAGAAAATTTTACATAATCGTCCATATCTCGAAAAGAAAATCATTAATTACACATTTTCTTTTTTCAAAGTAACTTTTTTGGGCAGCCTATATGCAAATCTTTTCTTTAAAAAAAAAAAAAAAAAAAAAAAAAAAAAGTTTTTTAATATAATTTTAATCCTCCAATTAGTCCTACTTTACTCAAATTGAATTTATTTATATTTCATGTCACATCACACCTATCTCGATCCTAAAAACCGGAACACACGTCATCACCCCGCCTACCCCACCTCATGTACGTCACTTCCTAACACTTTCCACGCGGCAGGCGTCTGCAGACGACATTCAGAAATGTCACAAAATGTTTAAAAAACAAAATATTGTATTGACTTTCAATACCCTATTTAGAATCACTATGAGAAACGCATTGAAAGAATTTTAGTTGAAAGAAGTACAAACATACCTAGTCTTGGTTATGTTATCCTTGAGGTATACTTTTAAAATTGGGAAAGGTTTCTGAAAAATCTGTTTTGTTTAATGTCATAACTAATTGCCGCGTGGAAAGTGTTAACTTCAACCCATTTTGGGTGGTTTTCTCAGTTTTTTAAACTCACTAGTAAAAAATATTGCCTGTCTGTATCTACAACATTCCGAAACCACTGCACCTTATCTTAGGTCATTTGGTGTATTGACTTTTCGCCCGTTGGTTTTATTGACATAACAATATACAAAGGAAGTGGGCGGAGTACTTTTTCTGAAATGTGTCACTTTTTGCGATCCCAAAAAGGGAGAATCAATTACTTCACTTAAGGTAGCCCGGTTACGACATGGCATGATGGCCGGGAGGAGTATGGAAATACGCAGACTTGAATTATGTCAGCGGTGGCGAATAGAGCGGGGGGGGGGGGGGGGTGGGTGGAATTAATCAGAACTTGAATTACGGGAGGAGAGAGGGGTGGTGTGTGGGGGGGGGGGGAGAGGGGTGGTGTGGAAGTAAACAGAACTTAAATTACAGGGGGGGGGGGGTGGAAGTAAGCATATCTTTAATTACCAGGATGGGTGGAATTCAAAATTCAAAAACTTGAATTCAAAATCTTTTTTTTCTTCTCATTGGCTTGTAATTCTTTTAAAATTGTATTTTTGATATTTAAAAAAAGCGAAAATGAAAGCCTTATATTTCTGCCATTTCGATAAAAAAAACATGTTAAACTTTAAATCGTTTAAAACAATCATTGGTGCCTAGGGCACGTGTCCGAGAAGTGACAATGTCGCAGGATCTTGCATTAAAATACAGTGGTGTGGAGAAAATGAGCTTTTATACACAGCTCTATGGAGAAAATTTTACATAATCGTCCATATCTCGAAAAGAAAATCATTAATTACACATTTTCTTTTTTCAAAGTAACTTTTTTGGGCAGCCTATATGCAAATCTTTTCTTTAAAAAAAAAAAAAAAAAAAAAAAAAAAAAGTTTTTTAATATAATTTTAATCCTCCAATTAGTCCTACTTTACTCAAATTGAATTTATTTATATTTCATGTCACATCACACCTATCTCGATCCTAAAAACCGGAACACACGTCATCACCCCGCCTACCCCACCTCATGTACGTCACTTCCTAACACTTTCCACGCGGCAGGCGTCTGCAGACGACATTCAGAAATGTCACAAAATGTTTAAAAAACAAAATATTGTATTGACTTTCAATACCCTATTTAGAATCACTATGAGAAACGCATTGAAAGAATTTTAGTTGAAAGAAGTACAAACATACCTAGTCTTGGTTATGTTATCCTTGAGGTATACTTTTAAAATTGGGAAAGGTTTCTGAAAAATCTGTTTTGTTTAATGTCATAACTAATTGCCGCGTGGAAAGTGTTAACTTCAACCCATTTTGGGTGGTTTTCTCAGTTTTTTAAACTCACTAGTAAAAAATATTGCCTGTCTGTATCTACAACATTCCGAAACCACTGCACCTTATCTTAGGTCATTTGGTGTATTGACTTTTCGCCCGTTGGTTTTATTGACATAACAATATACAAAGGAAGTGGGCGGAGTACTTTTTCTGAAATGTGTCACTTTTTGCGATCCCAAAAAGGGAGAATCAATTACTTCACTTAAGGTAGCCCGGTTACGACATGGTTGATTTTGGAATAAAACTATGGGTGGGTGAAACAAATAAGAGGACAAACTGGCTTTGCCAGTCGCTGGAATCAAACCTCGGTCCTCTTGCATGAAAATCCCAGTTCTATAGTCACGCCACACAAGGGTGAAATTCAAAAAACAGAAGTTTTTCAAAGCCACCTCCCATGGTAATGCACTAGAAATAGAGTGGAAAGCAGGGCTACCATTGTAGACTTGTACTCGGTAGGATTAGGTTTAATGTTGTGATGATTTACTCATCCCCTCCATAACTTATCTGGCATAGCAACTGAAGCCAGCATTACATCAGAAATTGGCTTTACTGTGAAGCAGTTGCCCATAAATAATTTGCCATTTAACACATAAAATAAGTCGAAAAAGTTATATAGTTTCAAGTACCTGGTGCAATGGAGGTAAATACACTGACTCCGGATCTATTCTCTCGATCGAAAACGCCATTTCAAACATCCTTAGATATTTCCACACGAATAAAAAATCAAATACAGCCGATTGGGCACGAATACTTAGCGTGATTTGATACCACCTCTGCCATCGCAGACACAAACATCACCAACTGTATACATGTATATGGCTTAAAGTACATCCAAATGGTAATAGCCGACCAGTGTTGCTATTTGAAATCACTAAATGTAGCCTAATCGCTAATGAACAATTGACCTACTTTGACTCTCCCAATGGTATCTTTAAAAGGGACTGGGGTTGATCTTAGTTTAGTTTCTCTCCAGGCTTAATTTAGGATTTTTTCCGGAGTAGCAGAATGGCACAAAAGTATACCATTTACCAACATTTTGACCTTTTTTTGGAACCCAAAATAACATGTTTTTGACATTTTGTTCACTTCATATTCAACTAACATCAGATAGCATTTCTAATACTTTGTCAACCAAGATGTTGACCTTTAGGGAGGGGAGGGCTCATATCCCCATTCAAGTTAAATTACAACTTTCTTTTTTGGGGGGAGGGGGGACTTAGATGTAATGGTCTATGTATCTGGGTGAATCAAAAAACAAAACACACACCCCACACACAGTTTAAAGGGGTACAGTTTTCTACCACAATACATGTGCATGTACATGTATCAGCAATTTCAGATTTAGTGTGTCTACTTCTCTGAAAATTAAAAAGGTAAGGTACTAGAGATTTTCTAAGTATATTCTTCAATATGCACCTTTTAAACAATAGTGCTCCTTTTCCAGTTTAGGGCGCACAGCACTAAATCACTCCTCGTTTTGTGTAATGGTAGTAAGTTCCGGCAAAAACAAAAAACGATTTTGTGATTAATGGGTCCTTTGGGAATCAGTTTGGCGTGAGGGTAGCATTTCATAATTAAATGAAAGATAATCTCTTGTACTTTGATCAGGATATTGCAAAATATTGATTTTCGATTGTATTGAAAATTTATCACGTGGATGAACACACGTGATCGGAGGCGGTTAGAAGGCGAGCGTCCGGGCTGAAAATAGGGGTGGCGCTGTTTAAATGATCGTATCGTAAAATCTAATTGGAAGGTGTAACACTTCTTGACGATTTCATGAAATTTGAATGTTTGTTTATTAGAATAAAGCATTCGAGACATTCCAAAAATGGTTACTAAGGGCCCAAAATAGCGACTCTTTTAGCCCTAATTTACATGTAATCCAATGGGCGGTTTATTTAGTGCTGTGCCCCCTTTACCTCCAGTATTATAGGTGAAATGTGATTGGGCTAAAACATCGATCAATAGGCAACATTGTACCAAAATGGACTGGACTCTCTTACTTGTGAGTACCATACAGTACACAGGCAGAAGTTACAATAGTTGTTCACACCAGCCAGGTATTCTTGATAAGAGGTATTTGGTACTTCCATTGGTAGAGGTAAAGGTACGCAAGTTTTGCCCAAAATGCTGGAGGAGGTATAACTTGAAAGCTGAAAAAAGGCTATTTCATTAAAGCAGCAGGGACTTTTATAAGATCAATTTTATCAATGAACTGTAGATTTTTAAAATAAAACCCTACTCTGCTATGGCAAACCTCAAAAAGAAGAAAAAATCCACATAGAGTTATAACCTGTAGCTAACCCACCATATGAACATAATGCAAACAGATACATTGTTGACAAATAACAGATTGAATTCCGCATTTATTAAACAAACCGAAGTTGCACTGATCTTTGGCCTAATATAAATAAATAATATTTTCATAAATCAACCCCCTTTAAAGGCACATTATGTTATCTTTATCATGGTACGTCCTCTATCTTTATGTTTTTCCACTAAATGCAATTGTTTGTCAAATTACATTTTAAACATGAAACTGGAATATTGTCCGAGTTACAGAGCAATGCGTGTCCTAATTACTTCAAACTCATAGTTTGAATGGGCTAAAGGGACATTAAGTGGTGTTTAAAAATTTACTTCAGAATTCAAGATGAACATTAAAAATTGCCATTATTGTTGTTTCTACTAACAAAAACACAGCAAAACTTGATTAAAACAATATCATCGCTATTTATTGAAAAACGCCCTCTATGCAAATATGGTTCGCGTTATGTATCACGCGTACTGCAGGGGGTTACTGCCGGACGTAAAATGCTCGTCGTGGCTGTACGAGCATTTTTGAATAGACGTTTTCTTGTACAAAGAGGGCTGATTTTTCTTAATCCTTATAGGTGTAAGTTTATACATGTAATACAATTATAAAAATATACTAATCCCAGTTTTTATCATAATTGAGGGCGCAGCCTCCAACACATCTCTTAGTGTCCCTTTAAAATAAACTGTCGGGGTCTGTTCCGACAACTGATTTTCTGAGTGTTATTTAGTTTGTAAATATAATTCTATTGTTTGACACCATGTTAACGCAGTTCACATGTTTCCAGCTACGACCTCACAAAAGTGAATACAATAGTATTGGATGCGCTATGATGAAAATCAAACGAAATATGTTGAACAAATCTGGAAACAAATTTCCCTTGTGATTTATTAAAGTTCAGTGATTTTTTAACGGGAAAATACAGTCAAGATAAATTAATGATTCAATGAATGTCTTTCTTGATAGTCAAACTTCATTATAAGAGAAAAACGAATATGTTGAAAAATTTGAAAAAAGATCACATTCAATTGCTTTAAATCTATGCCATTGGGGCACTAAATGGGGTGCTCTTTCAATAATATATATGCCACCTTACCTCAACATTCTCTAAGACCCCATTAATGATTGTCTTTTACACACTCCAACATCCCAACATTTACAGCATATTTGTGCAAACTTCTAACAGAAAATTTATGACCTGGTACTGTCACTCTCCAAACTTCTAGGTACCCATGTAAAGGAATTGAAAATAACACCTTTTAACTTATTTGTAGGGGGAAATATGCCCCTTTTCCCCTGTGAAATCACTAATTCAACAAAGCCTTTTGTAATTCAAACAAAACATGAACTACATAGTAAATACTGCAAATACAGAAAATGTTGCATGACCTGTCAATCTGATTGGAAAAGAAAGCCTTATAACGCTTTCCACACGGCAGCAGACGACAGTCCCAAAATTTCACAAAATGTTTCAAATATGTCAGAATAATTGAATTTCATCAGGACTTTTGGAACCACCATGAGAAATGCATACAAAGAAGCACAAATATGCCTAGTATTGGTTAAGTAACTCTGAGATAGACTTTGAAAGTTGCGAAAGGTTCAAAAAAATCTGCTTCTATATGGTAAAACTAAATACATGTATAGCCGTGTGGATAGTGAGAAACAGGGGGTGTTGCAGTTACCCCAGCACCCCCATGGGCTTGATCCTAAAAGTATATTCCATAGATCGCATTTCATAGTTGCTTGCACAATTCTATAAGTGCTGGCATGTACACCAGAAAATAATCACAGCTCTTGTAACATATGTAAATAAGAGGGTCTGAACTCACTGGGCATAATATAGGTATAGTGAACGGGGTATAATAGTAGTAAGAGAGACATACATTGTACATGTAGCTTGTAAGAAAAAAGACAGACTAATAGATACCTATGTGGTTGGTATGTATATAGTTGACAAGTTCATGATTCTCATGTAGTGCAGCTTCCCCGCAACCACCAATTAGTCTAATTTTGTACTCGTATTTGACCCAAAAGAGCATTTAGACCCCAATTATGCCTACTCAATTGTACAATTATTACCCCCAAATTAAATACTTCCAGTCCTGGAGTTTATCAGTGTATTTGAGGGTAAAGTGATATTGTAAACGATATCATATGTTTAAGGTAATAATGGTAGTCAACCTTGTATTCACAGTTGCTGAGTCCCCATTTCTCTTTCAAAGCAATTGGACCAAAATTACTCCTTTTTTGTGATGTAGCTGTTTACGGAAAGCTACAGTTACACCTCCTCAGCACTGAAGAAAACTGGTACCCATTTAAAATCGCCTCGAGAGAGAGAGAAGAGTAGCTATTGTAAAACATTTTACTCAAGAGCACAACATGTTGACCCCAGAAAGACTCGAACCCATAACCTTTGTATTGGTAGTACGTACAGGGCATTGTGCATGCTCTTGGACCAAAAGAAGTGTTTCTCCTAAATGTTGGCATTTCTCAAAAAGTGTTGCAAAGTATTCTGCCAATCAAGAAACTTAGGCAAAATATCAAGGATAAACTCTTTTGCTCTGCTTTTTAACTAATCGGTTTTTCTCTTCATACTAGTCCATTTTCACTCGGTACATCTTTACCAAAATTTAGATAATTTGATTACCAATTTACATATACCATACCATTTCCATACATCCCCCTCCCCTTTCCCCCTTCCATTTATCTTATGTTATACATATTGCACTACCGACAATGGATACATTTCGTCGCTGTTCTGACATAACGACACATCACTTTACTAAGTTTACTTAATTCTGTTGTGATGTGTCGTTATGTCAGAACAGCGACGATTTGAAGGCCTACATTTCTGAAGTGATAAGCATATCACACACCCAACACATCCGTTTTATTTCCACAGTCCCTGTTAATTGCCAACTTGGCATCCATCTTGTATCTAGTGGCCACAATCGCATCATGCACCATTTTATTTAAACAGGGTATCCGATATAAAAGGTGTCCCATATAAAAGCTGTCCCAAGGTGTAACACAGTTTTTCAAACAAACATGCTTTTGAAAGGCTATCTATCTATAGTGTTAAAAAAGAAGAAAAAAGGAAGAAAAAAAGGAAATTAATAGAACCTGATCAAACAAACTAAAGACAGTTCTCCTGCCAAATATTGTTTTATGTCACCTCAATTGGTATTTTCTTATAAAATGTGCACATTACATTGCTTTCTTTTTTTGGATCTTTGGTCTTGAATCTTCTCAGAAATGTAAACTTCAAATTGATCTTATCATGTATACTTTCATGTTTCGTGTTATAAAATAATGTACATGTATGTAGAAGTCAGATAAGGTTATTAGTAATAAATGCCAACACATACACTTGATCCCATGATCGCACATTTTGATCTTGTATTCCACAAATAGCGCTTGTCAAATCTTATGACAGGAAATGAAAACAAATTATACTATTAACTGTGGTTAAATACTCCCTATATGACTATACTAGTTCCTACACCACTTTCATGTAACATGAACATATTTTTCCCAACTTGTAAATAATCAAATCCAGCTAGATTTTTATCACACATTAAATGTCTATGGCTGCGCTACAGAATATTGATCAAGATTACAATACTCAGCGAGAAACCGCAACAAAAAATCTATGTTCTTGAGTTATTTTTAACCCATCCCCTAAGACTAACCATAGTAAATTGACCAAATTATCATTTGTTTATTCTGATCAAATTTAACCATCTGTTTACCTCCTACAGATTTTGAAATCCCAACTCTGACCGAGAATGTGTCTGACACAAAAACAAAAGTAATACATTTCTTGGTATTTCCAATTTCAATGGGATAAACATGTATATTACAATTATTTGTATATCAAATAAATGAAGTTAAAAGTGGAGAAATGCCGTGATAATATATAATTTATTGTACAAATTTTCGGCCATCGGCCTTCATCGGGTACGGTAGATTGAATAGATTTGTTTACATTCTGCACCCAAATTCGTAAGGAGCCGAACGCCAAACATACGCGTGCGCGTGGACAAAAAACGCGGGCAAAATACACGTGCGGGAAATAACGCGCACGCACTGCGAGCAGGGGATGGCGGACGGCTAGACACGAAATGCATTGAAGCTGACATTAATGCCATTTGGGTGCAGAGTGCCGAGAGAGTAAATAAGTCGTTGCTCTCTCTCTTTCCTGTCTTTATCGCTGCCATGGCATTTGAACAGTCCAGCTATTTTGATGTCTTGGTTTAAATCATGATTGTGAAAATGTTGCGCTACTGGTATGCCAGGTAGTTGGATGCGGATGGACCTGAGGTGTTCCGTAAGCGGTCTGCCATGCGTCTTTTGGTTTCCCCAATATACAACATGTTGCATCTCGTACATATAATGGCATAAACCAAGTTCTTGGTGGTGCACGTGAACTCATAAGAAACCCTTTGTTCACCGCTGGGTCCTTTGATGTTATCTCGCGAGGTTACATGCTTACATGTGTTGCATCTGGGTCTTCCGCATGCAGTAGTTGAACCGGGCGTAGGCGGCTCGTCTTGGTGGATAATGTTAGCAACTACCAACGTGTCCCTCAAGTTCTTGTCCCTGCGATATGCGCAAAGAGGGGGTGACGGAAATATTCTGGATGTTGTGTCGTCCGCGTTAAGGATATGCACATTTCTCATAATCATTTTGGAGACTCGTGTGTTGATGGGATGGTAAGTGAGTACCAGAGGGACGCGTTCGACTGAAGTGCGAGGTTTAGGTGTCATTGCCTCGTTCTTGGTCATATTAGCGGTGCGACGGATAGCAGCATTGGTGACGGATTCAGGGAATCCGCGATCTGTAAAGAATGATGCCATAGTGGTTGCGTTGTTCTTGAAGTCTGCATCGGAGTCACAGAGTCGCCGGAGACGAAGTAGTTGCGAATATGGAATACCGTTCTTGCACGCTGGAGGGTGTGAAGAGTTGTATTGCAGATAACTATGGGAGTCTGTCGGTTTGTAGAATATGTTGGTACGGATGCGGTCGTCGCAACTACTTCGTCTCCGGCGACTCTGTGACTCCGATGCAGACTTCAAGAACAACGCAACCACTATGGCATCATTCTTTACAGATCGCGGATACCCTGAATCCGTCACCAATGCTGCTATCCGTCGCACCGCTAATATGACCAAGAACGAGGCAATGACACCTAAACCTCGCACTTCAGTCGAACGCGTCCCTCTGGTACTCACTTACCATCCCATCAACACACGAGTCTCCAAAATGATTATGAGAAATGTGCATATCCTTAACGCGGACGACACAACATCCAGAATATTTCCGTCACCCCCTCTTTGCGCATATCGCAGGGACAAGAACTTGAGGGACACGTTGGTAGTTGCTAACATTATCCACCAAGACGAGCCGCCTACGCCCGGTTCAACTACTGCATGCGGAAGACCCAGATGCAACACATGTAAGCATGTAACCTCGCGAGATAACATCAAAGGACCCAGCGGTGAACAAAAGGTTTCTTATGAGTTCACGTGCACCACCAAGAACTTGGTTTATGCCATTATATGTACGAGATGCAACATGTTGTATATTGGGGAAACCAAAAGACGCATGGCAGACCGCTTTACGGAACACCTCAGGTCCATCCGCATCCAACTACCTGGCATACCAGTAGCGCAACATTTTCACAATCATGATTTAAACCAAGACATCAAAATAGCTGGACTGTTCAAATGCCATGGCAGCGATAAAGACAGGAAACAGAGAGAGCAACGACTTATTTACTCTCTCGGCACTCTGCACCCAAATGGCATTAATGTCAGCTTCAATGCATTTCGTGTCTAGCCGTCCGCCATCCCCTGCTCGCAGCGCGTGCGCGTTATTTCCCGCACGTGTATTTTGCCCGCGTTTTTTGTCCACGCGCACACGTATGTTTGGCGTTCGGCTCCTTACGAATTTGGGTGCAGAATGTAAACAAATCTATTCAATCTACCGTACCCGATGAAGGCCGATGGCCGAAAATTTGTACAATAAATTATATATTATCACGGCATTTCTCCACTTTTAACTTCATTTATTTGATATTATTTAATGCCGACGCAGCTTCTTTGTTACAATTATTTGTAGATATAAGGTTAGACCCTACTCTACCTTTGTTACAATTCCAGGAAATCTTAAGGAAGTTTATGATTTGATTTTTGGAATTTTGTGAGTGCTGTAATTATTGAACTATTAATCAAATGCCCATAAAAGTTTACATTTTTGGAAAGGAAATGGATCAGAGAATCCAAATTTGGCATCAATTTTTACCAAAAATGTTGATTTTTTTTGGAGAAAATCACAAAATTCACTTTTTTGACCCATTTTTTTAAACAAAGCTAACAAAAATAATTTTGAGTAAAATATGCCCAAATCACTTGATGATGATTAAAGACACTAATGAAGGGACAAAAAAAAATAATAGAAAATTTGATCAAAAAGTGCCAAAAAATGTGAAACAAAAAATGGATTTTATTATTTTTTTACACTTTTTAGTCAAAATTTCAGAAAATATTAGATTAGGTTATAAAAAAAAATGTCCCTTCATTAGTGTCTTAACATCATTATCAAGCGATTTGGGCATTTTTTACTCAAAATTATTTTTGATAGCTTTGTTCAAAAAAATTGGATTAAAAAGAGTATACTTTTATGTACATTTGAGTCATAGTTCAATAATTACAGCACTCACAAGATTGAACAAAAAACGTCCTTTAGTCCCCCCTTAAAGGAGGTGTCCCGCAAGCATAAAAGTGTGCATTATATGTTAGAAATATAACTATCGAGCCCAACTTTTGTAACTATATAGAACAAAACATCACACTTATGGCAAAAACAAATAAAAACCGCAATCTCTCAACATGCACTTTTTAAAATTCGCGGCGATCGAAAGTCCCAGTGTCGATGATGTCATAGTTATACAATGCACATGCGCAAATTTGAGCACCGATACCCATGACGTCATCGACACCGGGACTTTCGATCGCCGCGAATTTTAAAAAGTGCATGTTGAGTGATGGCAGTTTTTATTCATTTTTGTGACTAGTATGGTGTTTTGTTCTATATAATTACGTAACTTCGGCTCGATAATTATTTTTCTAACAAATAATGCTCAATGTTGTGCTTGCGGGACCCTTCCTTTAATAGAATTTCTAAATGTCATAATGTCTCAGAGTCAAAATAAAAGGATGCACAAATCAGATTTCAGTGCTACCCACCCAGAGGGGGGGGGGGGGGGGGGGGGGGGGGTGAGGGCACTGACATCAAAGATATGTGGTTTAAGTATTTCAAGACTTCCTCCTGAAAACCACATTTGCCTCTCCTGCTGCTGCTGGTTCCTGGACTGGTTCTTTCCTCACCTGTCAGCTCACTCTTATTCTTAAAGGCAAACACATCCTTCAAAGTTCACTATATAAGTTCACATTTGCATTCTTACTTCAAATGGGAATGGTTTTACATACCACACACAAATGTTGCGCCCCTGCTGTCCCCACATTTGAGAATCAAAATGACACTCTCCTAAAACAGCATGTTGAATGCCCCAGCCAGCAGCCCAACTTTTGAAAACTGAGATGGCATTCTTAAAGGGGTGTCACCCGATCATTCACATTACCCAATCAAAATTGATATTCTTCAATGTCAGAATGCCCATAATGATCTCATTACCCTTTAAAAAATTCAGGCCTTAAACTGATATTTTCTTTGAAAAAAGTAGTGAATTTGAAGTGGTATACCACCCCAAAGGTTTGCATACTGTTCTATGTGCAAATTTGAAGTGATTTTTGCTTTATCATAAACAATACTGCAGTAGCTTCATTCAAATGATGTGCTGTCATGTAGGAGTAAACACCATGTGAACAAATTAGGCTAAACATTGGGTCATCCATCTTTAAACATTTAGAGAATCTTCTGCCTCATGGATACTGTATTAAGTTAATATTTGGGATTTGTTAAACATTTTTTTGCAGTTTCAAGTACCATTGACAAAGCCATTTTAAATCACAAATTGATAATATATGCTGGATTGTCATTCATAATTGTCACATTTTCAAGGGTTGTCAATTTCTTGGGTGCCTATTGATCCGCAAAATCCACAAAAATAAAGCAAATGTGAACATTTCATTTCAACTTTTATAAAACTTTAAAATAAGCCTCATTTTGAATTTTGAATTTCCCAATATCCTAGAATTTCACAACGGTCAAACGATACTTCTTTTGACAGGCCACAAATTAAAATTTGGTGGTTTCACCGAGAAAGGAAGTTCCGAATATGTGCAGCGCTACACGTAAATAACTCTATCACTTGCATATTGCGCCACAATTCTGATAGTGATCTATTGCAGGATGGTGTCATTTCTGGCTTTTGTGGGATTTCTATTTTTAATGGAAATCAATGTCAAGTTCTCGACCAGAAGAGTTTTGAGATGTATTTTTGACAAACAAATAATGAATTGCAAGTTTACTATTACATGATTCTAGTTGGTGTATGAAAACAGTATTGAAATACATTTAAATAGAGGCCATTTGCATATATATAGGGGTAAGAAGAAAAAAATAAGATTGCATTTTTTTCTGGAGAAAAAAAAAGAGGAACAACATTTTTTTGGGTTTTTTTGGTGGTGAAAAAACAAGATTGCTTTTTCCCACCCCTTTATGTTTTTCCATCCCCATATTATGTTTTTCCATCCCCATATTATGTTTTTCCATCCCCATATTATGTTTTTCCATCCCCATATTATGTTTTTCCATCCCCATATTATGTTTTTCCATCCCCATATTATGTTTTTCCATCCCCATATTATGTTTTTCCATCCCTATAATATGTTATATTGGGGTGGAAAAAACGAGATTACATTTTTTACCACCCCTATATGTTATATAAGGGAACTTTTATTTTGTGGATCACCATTTGGCCATATTCTGCAAATCATCAATTTATCTGTGAATCAAGATCTAATAATTACTCTTTCGGTGATCACGCATTTGCAATATGTGCTCCAAAACTGTCGAACCATCTTCCCATACATGTCAGGAACTGCAGTAGCTTATCATCATTTAAGACAGCTCTAAAAACTCACTTGTTCAAAATTGCTTTTGCCAATGACTTGTAATGTTGTATATTACATGCATGTGTGCTGCATGGTATACATTAGTATATTATTATGTTTTTCTGCATTTGTATTGCTTTTTATCATGTTCTCTGTTTGTTTCTCTGTTGTCTGTAGCGCAGTGAGCGGCTTTGTTTGATGGATACTTGCGCTTTATAAGTTTCCATTATTATTATTATTATTATTATTATTATTATATTGAAAAATCCATTGACATGACTTGATTGACTTGTGATAAGAGGTTTGGTGTTTGTACAGTCCTTGTGACTCGTGATTGACTTGAACACAACTTTGACACATAGACATAGATTAAATTGGCAACAAAACTTACGTAAATCATCTTCGGCTTTGTATTTAATCCTCAAATATTCCAAAAGTGTCAAAAGTCCACCTCCAAACAGCAAATTGTACAGACCCAAATCTTGGAGTGTGTATACAATTCTGTGTATGCAATGTAGTATGTCCAAAATATCCAAACGGAGAACTACAAAACGTGAGCCCAGTTGAAATGTTGTTTATACTTAATTTGATAGTTTCCCACTACGAGTGCTTCATGGCGCCCAGGACGGGTGTTGGTAGGTATACATTGTTACACACAATTATTTATTCAACATATTTTCACCTAGTGGTTAATAGCTGCTGCTTGGGAGAAAGAAGAAACCATCCTGTCCTGTATATGTGGACGGACCTTTCAAGTTGGGTTGGTCAGCTGGGTATTTTGTTTGTTTGTTTGGATGTTTGTTTACATTTCTGTTTGTTTTTGTTTTTTATTTAACATTAAAATGTTTGAAATTTTCAAAATGTGCAAAAAGTGTTTTCCTTTTTTTTAAATGTTGAACAAAGTGCAAACAATTAATGAAATTACAAAACATAATATCTAATAATTTGGGCCATCAGTAATTTATGATGCAAAAATATATGCAGACCGCTTGTAAATTTTGTAGTTATTATTGTTTTGAATGATATATCTTTTCTAAATCATATTTTCATAAAAGAAGTTATGCACAAAGAGCACACTAAATAACGCACAGTAGTCCAAAACAAACCTTTCTAGGCATTTTTACAAATAGCAGCTATTGTATATATGGCAATCTTGCACCAATCATAACAGTGCCTAATTTGACTCTCCTTTGGTCAGGAAGCTAGCCAGGAAGAACCTATTGCCACTTACAACTTCCTCTTTACTGTTACAAATTTTGTCGGTTTTTACCCTCCATCCTGTTGTCAAGGACAGACAATGATACCAATACTGGTATAGAGTGTGTTTCAAGATTCTAGAATCCTCATATCTATTGGCCCTATGATCCGAGGAAGAGGTAATCACATTTAGGTGTACAGGGATGTGCCGCTATTGTAAGAAATGCTGGGTCCAAGGGCCAGAATGGCATATTTTGAGGTCTAAAATCCCTTAGTAGTAAATTAAATATTTAAGCTTATAAAACAAATTTGACTGTATGGAATTCTCAAAAAAAAACAAGTATAGAGGCTTTGCAAAAGTGGTAAAGCTTTTGCAGATAGAAATGTCACATACATGTAGGCTTTCAAAACAAATACCAAATTGGTTTTTTTCTTTCTTTCTTGGACACTCTGTATAACATAACAGTACACTGGCTATTGGCTAATGATGAGTAAATTTATACCAGGCAAGATAGATACCTAGATATGTATCACTTCCTTGCAATAGGATACAATGAGCTGTTCTAATGGAAATCCATACACCTCTACAGTGTTGTAGCTACACCGGGTGGCACTGGGCACGGGCATTCCAAAAAAACTTTTTAAAAAAATCTTCTTTTTTTTCTTTTTCTTTTTTACAATTTGTGGATAAAGTCATTAAACTGCCTCATAAAACAAGCAATTATGTGGCAGGAACCCTCAAAGTGCATTAAAAAAGCCTAACAACATCCCGGCCCATGAGCCGCGAGAATTATGTAACCAAATAGTGACATATTGAGCCCAAATAGCGAAATATTGAGCCCGGCACTCAAAATTTTCTGGCAACAACCCTGCACCTCTATATCATCTATAGAAGACATGATCTTTATTTTCCACACAGGGAATGAAGATTTCAAATGGAGTCACCCATGCATGTTAACCCCATTTGAAATTCACACTCCCCTTGTGAGGAAGTTTAAGCAAATTGAAGTAATGTTTTCCATAGAAGTACTATACATTTATAGGTTTGCAGTAAGGCAACGAACACAGGCATATAGACCCTCAGGTAGGGTCAGGCGGGGGTGGGGGGGGGGGGGGGGTGGGGGTGGGGGGAGGGGGGAGGTGGGGGGTAAAAAACCGGGGATTTCTGGTTATTTTTCAACAACAAAATGATATTTTCAAAATATTGAAAACATTCGAACATTTTCAACAACAACAAAAAATATCATAAGTTTTCAATTTTTAACAAATAAAATTCAAAAAAAAAAAAAAATCAAACCAAAACAATAAATCCCCAAACAGTTTCTAATTGTTCCAACGTGTGATGGATTTTATGGGGTCACATAATCAAAATCCATTGTAACATTGAAACCAACGGAAATTCAAAATTTGCGGCCGTTCATGTCCGCCATCGTCTGATTACCTAACTCAAAGCCACCTACCACCACAAAACTGCCAATCTCACCTAAACACAGACTCATATACACAAAAGAATAGGACTGTTTGAGGGTTTCTTAAATTAAACCAGTTATCGGTAAAGGACACCTTGTTAATATCAATAGACAGAACAGGAACTTTCCCTCCAGTAGCACTCTTTATACAGGCATTATAATGGGTTCATCAACCTTAAACAAGCAAGTTTTGAGATTTAGAAATTATCCTGGAAATTACTTAGGAAGCATTCAAGAAACATTCCCCTATCATCTCACTTAAAAAAGGGGAAAAACAATAAATAGATAAGTATATGCATATCAAGTTGTTTACATTGATATTAGGTCACAGGGATTTTATTCAGAGAATCTTCGTGTCTGTATGTTTCTATATATTCTTATACGCAATGACTTTTTCACCAGTATCAATTGTATGATCAGTCATTGCTTTCAAAATAGTATAAAAACGGCATTGGATTGAATCCTCGTAAATGCCAACCTGTCAGAGCACGATCAATCACTGCACTACTCATTATGACTATTTGGGCTTTTATTTTGCACAGCGTTAATTGTCGCCCTTTGCCGCTAGTGATTTGTAAATATATGCGAGTACTCACAGAAATATCAGATTTGTTCATTTTATTATTGGGCTTTAATTTTACACAGCATTGATTTTCACCCTTTGCCATCAGTGTTTTGAATATTGAAATAATAGATTTGTTCATTTTTATTATTATTCAGCAAATTATTGTGCAAATTATTGATGCATGAAAATCAATGCGGTATAAAAATGGCTACAGTTTTTCATCAAGATTTTTCATATCTATTTATTTTAGTTATCCATCATGATTACAACGCCCAAATTTTTTCTTTCACAAAATTGACAAAGAAATGTGTACACACTAAGAGAGTTAAGTCATAATTGTTTATAATCTCCTTTCCAATCTATGGTATCAATTCAGTTAATCAGTTTTCCCCTCTAATTTTAGACCAGGAACAACATGTCACAGAATATTCACCTTCCTGCCTTTGGACTGTTGTCACAACTCTATTGCCCCCCCCCCCCCCCCCCCCCCAAAAAAAAGGAAAGATAGCAGTTAAACCATTTGGAACGGTGCGACTGACATTCCAAATGGTTCAACTGGAAATAAATAAATAAATAAAAAATAATTAAACAACAAAATAAAAAAATTTAAAAAAAAAAATAATAATAATTATATTTTTTTATTTTTAAATAGATTAATAAATAGGGGAAATATGGATGTAAATATATTGTGCCTTTAAGGTTCGTACATTTATATAATGGGATTGAAGTTTACTTAATTCCTTATCATTCACAGGCCCGTAAGAAGGGGGGGCGATGGTGGCGATCGCCCCCCCTTTGAAAATCTTCCACGGAAAATTTGTACACAGATGAAAAATCTTCCCAAAATGCAATATTCTTTGCTACAAGCTTGTTTAGAGCCAAAATGTACCTCGATCGTGCAAAAAATAGGTGCAAATTCGAATTGGAAAACGCCCCCCCCCCCCCCCCCCTTGAAAAAAGTGTCTTACGGCCCTGATTCAGAACTGAAATGTATTTTTTCAAATTCACTGACAATTTTAAAACAAATTGACATTTTTTGTTTTTAAATCTCAATTTCCCACAAATGATGTAATTGTTGAACCCATAATACAGGTTTTCAAACAATAAACAAGAGATTGTCAAAATGTTTAGACATTGCATATACAAGAAGCACTTATTTATCATAACCTTTAAAATTGAATTTTCCAACCATGCATATAATGCAATCGGTGCAGCTTTTACGCTTTTAGTCTGTTGGAATTTCTTTTAGGCCCAATAAAATAATAAACATGTTTATCATCCCCATCATTTGTATTATTTCCTCGCTAACTTTGTTTCATTAATTGTTGTGTTGAAACAGATGATAAGAAGTGCTCAGGTATCATTAATAAACACATTCCACACAATTTTCCCAAGCTATATAAGTATAGCAATGAGGAAAATACAAACAAGAATGAGGGCTTCCCTGTTTTTGTGATATGACGACAAAGCTTCAATAATGGGAGTTTAGCACAGATATGAATAATAAATTTGTAAAAAATATCAAATAATTAAGGTCTCACCGACTTTTAATAAAGTTCGGACGAGAAACACATTATTTTTGTTACTTGGCCTAACAGCACCTGACATTTAGACACTTTGTGATTTCTTGTATCATTATTCCATTCTATTCTTCACTCCTGCATGTAACATTTGTGATAATAATAATCAAATCTGCCGAAAAGACCATAAATGTGATCAGTTGCTTCAAAAAGGACATGTTGTCGGCAAACGCAGTTTTGAGATAGAGGACAATATATTTGGTGAAATATAAAGAAAATAACAGAAAAAACATGCTTCTTCAAATCATATCTTTACAAAGTCTGATTACCTTCAACATGGTTTCATTTCAAAGCTTAAAATGTGCTCTTTCAAGTCATACCAATAACTCAGATTTGACCCGGGCCTCCAACATTTCTTCAATATTTCTTGGAAATTAAAATAATGTAATTTTCACAAACAGTTTCTACATAGGTGAACCATGAAAACCATCAGTAACATGGACAAGTGGGAGAGGAGAAAAGCTTGCCCTTTTCTCTTAAAAATATGAATTTTAAGTTTTATGTGCTTCATTTGAGAACATTTTTAATCATCATATTTTAACCTTGGGAATAAAAAAATAAAAATAAAGCTAAACACTGGCTATTTGAGTGTTTCATCACATGCATGTGTAACAAATTCAGTAATTTGGGGATGGGGGCGAAGAGTTCTACTGATTTCCCACTTAAAATAGCCATACCTTCCCCATCTCAGAATAACCTAGCTACCAAAAACAACTGGTTGCTAAAAGAAAATAGAAACACCTTTATAACCTTTGACCGTGATAATCTCTCTCAAGTCATTGCACATCAGGTCACCTCCTGAACAAATCCCAATATAGGCCAACCATGGGGGGAGGGGGGGGGGGTAAGATTCCTACCAAGTCCCCACATGTCCCCTCGTGCAGTTCACGACCCGACCCGACTGGAACAGCTAAGTCATCATCAAAATGATCAAACTTACTCGTTTCGGTGAGCAAGCACACCCGACGCATATCCCATGCCGGTGCTGATTGCATGGCACGCACACGGTGGTAGACCTGCCATTGTTTTGCCCAGACACCTTCTTAGAAGATCCCCGCTTGTAGATGAGCACCCCTGGCAGAAGTCTGGCGTGACATTGACCCATCGTTGTGAGAAAATCACCACATATATGTATTCCTATTTATTCCGAGCAATTTGTACCACTCCCATCTGCTACAGCTCTCTCCATCGCTCCATAATCACTATATACAACTCCGCATTGGGTACGCCCAGCCTTTCAAATCATGTTCAATATTATTCTCCTTAGAAAATCTGCCATATTGCAACATACCCACTTATATAGATAGTCTCTCAGCTAGACAATTTGCAAGCCGATGTTAACGCATTGGGCTCTATTACACTGAATCAGAGAACGCTCAACAGTGAATCAGAACTAATGTACTTAACGATATAAAAGCAATTGCCTGACGCCACATACAAGTTATTATCCTTAATAGCTACCCTTGGTGGTACATTATAAAACATAGCAACATATTCATCCATCACATACAGCCATTTCTATTTCTGCCTTATGAAATACAGTCACCCCGTGTTTTCCTGTGGGTAACTGATCACGGCACCTAGTGAGATCATAGCATTATATTATTATGATTATTATATTTATAAACCCGGGAATGAAAGGATAAATTAGCTATATGATTTGAACTTCCCCCTCACCGCAGAATGTACGTGCTTAGTGCGAGCGAGCGTGTGTGGTGAGGGGAACCTTGGAAGTACCCACTGCGCTGTGTATGCATGATTAATTCTATAGGTTTAGGTACTGGAAAATGTTACTAATGTTTGCACTAAATTTATTTTTGTTTTTTCCTTTTGCACTATAACAATTGCTTGAAAATAAAAAAATGTTTATGTATGAATAACATTCATAAGAATGCATGCAGATCTATGTAAAGAAATAGCAAACACTGTTAAACGCTATTTTTAGCGGGCATTTAATTTCGCGAATCTGGAAATATTACTGTTACTTTCAATGCAAAATTGTTAGTTTCGCGGGTATTTAATTTCGCAAATCCACATCCCTCGCAAAATGCGCACAATTAAATCCCTCGCGAGAAGGTTTTACAGTAGTGAATTTAACGCAGAATTGTATACAGTGGTGGAATTTCAGATTTTTTTCAACTAGCCAGTCGGGCAGGTAACTCACAGAATTTACCTGCCCGACAAAAATTCCACCAGCCCAAGGATTTTTCATAATATTTTGCAGCAAACAATTACTGTAAAAGTGTAAATCTTCGCGCGTGTAAATCTTCGCGCATTGCACATTTTGAACAATTTTGCTTGTTTTTATTTTCGCGATTTTGAGCTTCCATGCATAGACCTACATACAAAACGAATATATTTGTGCGTTTTAATTTTCGCGCTTGCTGATTTGAGAGCGAAAAGCGCGAAAATAAATGTAGCGCAAACATTTCCACTTTTACAGTATGAGCAAGACTACTTTTAAATGATGATGCAATTACATGTTTTTGTCTTTATTGTACGATGTTCCACTGTAACCAGTGGCGTAACAGCCGGTGGGGGGAAGGGGGGGCACAGTGCCCCCCCCCCCCCCCCCTTGCAGGAAATTCAAACCTACCCACCAGGAAAAATGGGGGGAAGGGAAAAGAGGAAAAGAGGGGGGGAAGGGAAAAGAGGAAAAGAAGGGGGAAAGGGAAAGAAAAGAGAGAGAGAAAGGAAAAAGGGAGGAAAAAGAAAAAGGAAAAGGAGAAAAAAGAAAAGAAGAAAGGGAAAGAAAGAAAGAAAATTTCGCAGTACAAAAAGCACAACAGTCAACAAATGTTGTATTTTTTGTACTGCGAAATTTTGTGACCGTGCGAAATTTGTGACCTTGCGTAATTTTGTGACCGTGCGAAATTTTGTGAACGTGCGATTTTTTTTTGACCCTACCCCCCCCCCCACTTACATGAAATTCACGAGGTGACTGACTGGGAAAAAATTTGGGACAACCTCCACGGGACGGAATTATTCTAACCAGGAATTTTTTGGCTGTGCCCCCCCCTGACAACCAACCTCTGTTACGCCCCTGACTGTAACCCTAGCCCGCAGCTCCTGGTATTCATCATGTTCATCAATCCAATACTCTCTTTAATCTCCTATCAACCTGATCTCCTCTATCATGACACACATGACACACGCTGATGATGAAATTACCCTGAACTTACTGTTACTTACACTTTGAGCTTCAAAAATGTCGGACGGGTACCTTTGCATTTTCACCCGCCCGACACGAAAGTTACCCGCTATGGGCGGGCGGGCGGGTCTTATTTCCACCCCTGATTGTATAACTCAACACAGCACAAACAATATTAGTGGGTAAAATATTTGCTTTCACATAATGCTATTAATAATGCTTTTACTATTTTACCATTTTCAAGAAAAAGGATACAAAATTATGTCATTTTCCCCCAGGAGTGGGTGCTGCAAAAGGTATTGTAACAGACTAACAGTCATGTGTAATCAATGACTCACTTTTCATTGCAAAATTTGATATTAAAATGGATCAAATCTTCAAATTGTCTTCAAAATTTCTCTCAAAATGTCCAAAAATCTAGTAGTTTAAATGTAATTAATATATGAAAACTTAATTGCCTAAAATGTTCAAAGAAATAAAGAAAAACTGATCAAGAAATGCTAAGCATTTCCTTTTAAGTTCTTTATATTATTCAGGACATTTTACTTCATATAAACTAGAAAAACCGACAAGACGTATGTTTTGATGTGATGGGTCATATTTTGATTTTGATTATGGTACGATATTCTTGGATGGACAAGCATATCTTTATTTGTTTTATCTTTAGCAAGGCTAAGCAAATAGGTCTGCAACAAAACAAATGATGTTTGAAAGGGAATAGAATTATACTGAATGTCATATGAATATTAAATCTGCAGTGGGAATGCTTACTATCAAAAACAAACCAGCAATTTCACTAGGTAAACTCTCGATAGTGAAAAACCAAAATTACGGTTGACATTTGTGCTAGACCGGTGTTCCGGGGGTAAAACGATACAATTTCCGACATTTGTCACTCTCGAGGTAATTTTTGAAAGGTGCAAAATAAAAGCTGAAAGTGGACACACACAAAAATGAAAGAATATAATTTTCTTCCAAGAACAACATATGTGACCAATCACATCAAAACTTACCTCTTGTCAGTATTTCTAGTTTCTAGATATGAAGTAAAATGTCTTGAAAAACATAAAGAAAATAAAAGGAAATGCTAAGTTTCTATTCATCATATTTCCTGATTCTTAAGGCTAAATTTAAATTATGAGGTATTAATTTAAAGCTTGATTTTTGAATGTTAAAATTTTTGAATGTTAAAATCAGACATAGGATAAAAGAGGTATCCAGGAGGTATGTTTTAATATGACAGGTCACATAATATATTCACTCAAAATGTTAATCTAGCGGTCTAGTCTCTGCAAAGCTTATACAAATAATTTATAATCACAGTTCTACTAGAACCTAAACTATTTTTACTTTAGGGAAGAACTTTTCAAAAATTTGACGGTTGTAAAATAGTTAATTTTCAGCTATATACTGTGATGTAGTACTAGTATATTGAGGTGACAGTCAGTACAAGGGCGTACTGAGATTCAATAATAGGATTGACAGTAATGCACTGATCAGTGATTATAATATCATTGAACAAATACTACACAGGCGATAGTAGCGTGATAATGATTTCAATTATTGTTGTACAGTTGGTATGTAGTCAATAAATAGAACTATCACTACCGGTGTGGTGATATCTGTGGCCTGGATAAGGAGAGATTAGAATATTACATGCAGTTCTTTTCCTGGCCCCGGCCCCAGGGGCCGGGTACTCAAATTATATGTTGACAGGGGTGTGCTACTGGAGGTTTGAGGTGGGGGGGGGGGGATTCTAAAATTATTTTTTTGATGGGGTGTGTTGCTGGAGGTTTGTGTTTTTACCTCCAAAATGGCTGATTTGGCTGAATTGACTTGGGTTTATTTTGCGATTTGGGACCATGTTTGTGCACAGATTATGGAATAATCTGTGGTACTTTTTTGCAAGTTGGGACCCACATTTAGGGTTCTTTTCACGATTTTGGAGCCCTGTTTAGGTTTTCCACAAATTATACCCCATATTTATGGAACTTTCGCAAAAACAGCA
Organism: Ophiura sarsii; assembly: GCA_035610835.1. NCBI lineage: Eukaryota > Metazoa > Echinodermata > Ophiuroidea > Amphilepidida > Ophiuridae > Ophiura > Ophiura sarsii. The sequence goes on from CM069453.1 coordinate 14,159,632, forward strand.
ACCCATTTGGGTACACTTATAATATGTGAGTACCCCTCCCTCGGGTTCTTCTGTATTGTGAACCTTGTCCTGGGGAAAAGGATACCAACAGTAAACACAGAGGGAGATAGGATATACACAGGAACTCTTTGACATCCATATTATTCAAATAACAACTACTCAAGCTCTGAGCGGGTTCCGAGGTCTGATCATCGAGCAAGGCCACAAGGACCAATATTGTTCTTATCAGATCTGGGCAACAAACTTCCCGCTAAAAGCTGAATGGGTACTTTAACCCTAACTCTACTACACCACACGGCAACTGTGCGGAAAAAATGTTTTTATAACCCGGTGTGCAGGTTTTTGGGCTACAAAACGGACCCAGGCTATATAAGAAGGCGAATATACTCGCCGAGTGTCGACTGGCAGCCGTGGTGTAGTGGCTAGAAACTGGGCCCGGGTGTTGGAGGTCGGTGGTTTAAATCCCGGGGGAGTCGGGGTGACCTTTCTGGTGATTTTTGGGGGTCGGAAAAGAAATCTGTTGCCGTGTGGTGATCTAGAATTAGGGTTATACAGCCATTTTTTTTATTTTGTCATTTCAAAATTTTGTAATTTTCATCATAGTTATGGATATGAGGTTACGGGGATGTGCCGCCAAATAGGGTCCCATTTTTCACCCTCTGGTCAAAGGCCATTTTTGGTAAACATATGGGTCAAAAATCCTTAATTTTGCTAGAATATTAGCAAAATCTGTTTCTGGTAAACATATAGGTCCATTTCCCCCGAAAATTGGTAACTGTACACCCCCCCCCCCCCCTCCCCCCGGGTCAGAGCTTGGAATTAACGTCAGCTCTTCACAATCTCACAAACAGTAGTACAGGCCTTCTTAACTAACTTTATGCAGTGCCATTTTCCAAATATTAGTAAGACAAACAGGTGGGGTCCAGGGGCTTGCCTTAGGGCCCCTGGTAGAGGTCAATGGAAGCTCATGGGTTTTAGGAGTTTAAGAGGCTCAGATTTCCTAATATTTACCCTTTTTGTACAAGATTTGTTTGATGAAAAAGTAATAAAATTAAGATAAATGTCTAATTTCCTACCTTAAAGGGAATTGAGAGATACGTATGGGAGTGCGCTCTCAATCATCCTGGAAATCAGTTTTTTTGCATCAAAGTAATACTTAGGCATCTGAAACAGTTTACCAACATTCATCATTTATCATAAAATTTCATGATTTTCTTAGTTTCGATATGATCATATCTAAACTAGGTGCTGAATTCGGAAGTTATGCTATCGTTTTACGTGCGGACTTTCGCGGCAAATGTAAACCTGGAAGTGCCGTTATTTGCTTATTTGGCATGAAGGCGATGTCGGAATTGTATGACATTTTGGATTTGGGCTATGTTGATGACTATCTTTACGTTATTTGCTCATTTATAGTATTATCGATACATCTCTCAATGCCCCTTTAACTGTCTGCTATTAGTGACTTTCAGATAATGTACGAACGTTTTTATGCCCATATATACTAATACAAAAACTTTGACTCACTTTTCTTTTCTTTCTCTTTTTATTTATGGTTGTTGGCTGCGCGCCAATTTGACTGCCTCAAAGCGCCACCAGTTGAGAACGCCTGCAGTAGTAGATGACCCAACCTTTATACTCAAATATAAATTGAATATATCCTTAAGTGAACCTCCAGGCAAGGCTCAGAACCAGGAGCACAGCCTTACCCCCTGATTCCCTGAACATACCCTGGTTCACAGAAAATCTGTATGAAAAAAATTCACTTATAAGAAAGTTGCTTCTGGTTCAAAATCTGGCATTTTTGGATGTGTGTTTTCCAATTGTGTGAGTAGTAATCCTTGGTTCAAAATGTTTTGCTGCAGTTTTAATTCTGCCATGATTTTGACCAACTTTTATGCAGTTGCAATAAGTATAGAAAATGTTAGTAAAGATAGATAACCCCTGCTGGCTATTCGATCATAAATGGTTCCTAGTCCTCTGTAAAAACTGAACTGGGTAAAATCACTAAGCTAGAAGCCATATTTTCCTATGGTATTTTTACCAGGACTACCTTTCTGAACTCAACAATCAGATAACAGCTCCCATTCCGAGAACCGCTCTGTCAAAGCAGTAAAGGGCACAGTCCCGGGGCCCAGTCACAACCAAATCTAGGAACGTTATACATAACAGTATAATGTACATTTCAGCTTTAAATGCAATGATGAGTAAAGTATGCAGCTAATAATACATCATAAAAATCAAACAACTATCATTGAGGTACAAAAGATATCAACAGAGGGGGCTAAACATGCAACCTGTAAAATCACTATTAATTCAAGATAATCAAGAAAATCTCACAGGGATCATGTGGGGACAAATTCAAAAATATTTATTTGCAAATTTGTGATTTTTATTTTCAAATATCATGTTTATGGCTCAGTGTTTTAAACAGGTTGGAAGGGGGTATATTTACATAATGAGTATTTGTGTAGGTGCTGCTCCTGGGGTGCCACTTGTTGTCAAGAATTTCCATGTGCGGGTCCCATTTTTGTTTCAAAAATCCTAGAGACCAGTCCCATTAGCAAAAATAAAGGAAACACACCAACCATTGCATATCATTGTATTGTTTTATAAACCCTCCATTTGTATCAATTCAAACCTGTAGCTGTAGATCCCCTATCTATCTTGGAAAGTTATTTTTGGTTTTTTCGAAGGAAGCGTGCGACCCCAAGGGGATACTAACATACTCCCTAAATCATGTAAAAGCGCTAAAACTCACTCTTTTGAGAGCTCTAGGTGGGACGGCTCATTTTAGGAGTGAAGTTTGCTCTTTTCGGAGTGATTTCCCACTCTTTAAGAGTGATTTTTACTCTGAAAAGAGTGGCAATCACTCTGAAAAGAGTGAAGTTCACTCCAGAAACGAGAGAACTTCACTCCAAAAAAGAGCTGTCCCTCCTAGAGCTCTCAAAAGAGTGAGTTTTAGCTCTTTTACATTTAGAGAGTAAGGTATAAGGGTATTGCGGCTCTAATGGATTGTTTTTAGCTAGAATTTCCTAAACATGGGGTATGATTTGTGCTGGAAAACCCTAAACATGGGTCCAAAATCGCGAATAAAACACAAAAATGAGTAACAAACCACGAGAATCATTAAAAAAGCCAATCAAATCAACCATATTTTTGGTAAAGCACCCTTAAAAGTGGGTTAGATTTCAAACCTCCTTCAACCCCCCCCCCCCCCTTCCTCAAAAAAATATTTTGAGCACCCCCTGGGATTTCCCATAATTTTCTTGTGGTAGACTGTAGACATATTTTGTTACTTAATATTACCAAAAATCCTCTCCAAATAATAATTACATACAAGTAAAACTTGCATAATAAGCAGGGAAAAAAATAGACGAGGGCTCCGGGGTGATTCACCCCCAAAATGTGTAAAATGGCCCCCCTGAAGGCAATGGCGAGGGTGAAAAAAATGATAAAAATCCATGAAATAGCCCCCGTGAATTTTCAGCAGAGGATTCCCTTTATTGGATAAATATCCCTTTTCGTCCCTTTGTTTCAAGCCATTATTGCCATTTGAATTTTAAGCCAGCATCGATCTTTTTATCATCAGCATTCCTTTGAACTTCCATTATTACTTCACAATTCCTTCACAATACCACGCATTAATCGCAATGACTAACTCGTGACGAATTCGGAAGCAATGTGTTGTGATAGAAAAATTAATGGCGACCCAACACTCGCATCTCCCGTAATCACATTCTTGCTTTCGATCTCTATACAACATGTACATCGGTCAGACATAACAGTTACGATAGAATTGTACAAAGAGACTGAAGAACCTCATATCCCAAATGCGGCTTACACTTTGCCATGTACACGCGTAAACGGGTCGCCAAATGGTCAACAGGCCGACAATCCAGTCCTAAAGGGTCAATGATTAGACGGTTATTCCAATCGTTTTACAATTTATTTATTTCAAGGTAAGGTATAATATAGCTGGTATATCTACCAATACCAGGTTGGGGGTGAACCTTCATTTTTTCTCCAACCAGCCAGCTGGGCTGGTAGCATGTAAAAGTTACCAGCCCGACCGTAAATTTACCTGCCAAACAAGTAATCTTCATTTACCAACAGCAAAATTCTTACCGGCCAGCCGGGTGTGTATATTTGAAAAGTTACCTGCCCGACGCAAAAGTTACCCGCCACGGGCGTGCGCCGTGCGGGCGGGTACCAAGTACAGCCCTGACCAATACATTTAAAACAAAAAACAAATCCATCTGAACGGCTCTTTTCAGAGCCACCGATTCTTTGACAAGTAGGAAGGGGCACCTAAACTCTCAAATCATCGGGCAAGGGGCAGCCCAAATGATGATAACAAGAGAAGTGGCAATCTCTATGTTTTGTTTAATATTAAAATAATTTGGTCCTGAAGAAGTCAGAGCTAATCCTGACGAAAGCTTGACAGATTAAAATTTGTCCGATGGCGAACCTGTTTTGATATGAAAAATTAGAAAATATCAGTTTGTAAGTAGCCCTCGTCTTGCTGAAAATAGCCCCCCTAAACACCATCACGAGGGCTTTTTTTTCTTGAGAAAATCCACAAAGAGCCCCCCTGAAAAAAATATTATTTTTACCCCTGATAATAAGCCTACAATAAAACATCTACTAATATTGGTATGAACTTGCAATTGAGACCTATACACATTATCTACTATTCAGTCTTATGGATATACATCGACTTATGTGGCGACTCAACTTATACCGGTCAATATTCTTCCCGGCACTACTGCTGTGCGCTTAACTTGCATAATAAGCCTACAATAAAACATCTACTAATATTGGTATGAACTTGCAATTGAGACCTATACACATTATCTACTATTCAGTCTTATGGATATACATCGACTTATGTGGCGACTCAACTTATACCGGTCAATATTCTTCCCGGCACTACTGCTGTGCGCTTAACTTGCATAATAAGCCTACAATAAAACATCTACTGATATTGGTATGAACTTGCAATTGAGACCTATACACATTATCTACTATTCAGTCTTATGGATATACATCGACTTATGTGGCGACTCAACTTATACCGGTCAATATTCTTCCCGGCACTACTGCTGTGCGCTTAACTTGCATAATAAGCCTACAATTAAAAATCTACTAATATTGGTATGAAATTGCAATTTAGGCCTATACACATTATCTATTCGTCTTATGGATACATCATCGACTTACCTGGCGACTCAACTTATACTGCCAGTCAATATTCTTCTCCTTTACCTCCGGCACTACTGCTGTGCGCTTGTGTAATAAATTCCTCATTAGACGCTTTACTAGCGGTGTGGTGGAAAATGGGCAGATACTGCTGCCCTTCCGTTTGCACTCAGCAACAAACATGATGATAATATATGTCGTTGATTATTAGTTTTTTCAAGACAACCATTTTAGAAATTATTTGGAAATTGAGATTGACATACGTATTAAGTATACCAATACATGTATGGTACTTGACACAGGCTGGTATAGTAGGGATGTATCTGTATGTATAAATACACAAGCATCTGGTGAAAGTGAATTTGAATCACGATGTAAACACAGGCCTGATGATGATATCCTGGCACCAGTTCAGAAATGGCACAAGGTTCATAAATGTCTGCCAATAGAGCGTCCCACAGGGCTCCTGCTGGGTAGTACTGGGTTGGTACTGTAACAAATCCTCACATAGATAATGAGTGAAAAACAGCCAGGGGAGGGGGGGGGGGCACAGAGATTCAATTATCCTTGGAAAAATTGCGTCCTCTATTAAACAGTGGTGTACAAATTTCAATTTCAGTGACCGATCATACATGGGTGGGGGTGTACCCAACTTTAGTTTTGAGAGGGATATGCATCTGGAATATTATATAGTTAAATACTATATATTCGAGGGCTCAGAAACACAAGGCCTCATCTGCATTTTTTCAAAAAATGAGATTTTGGTATCGACATTTTCAGAAAGAAGGCTCTTTCCAGTAACACACAGCCTTATCTCCATAACACAACCACTTTTAAAGTAATAGCCAGTATCACAAGGCCTCATCTCCATCTCCCCAATGTGTTTAAAAATCTTCAATAGTCTTTTTCTCAAAATGGTCAAAATGGATATAAGGCCTTGTGGTTCTGATCCCTCGATATGTTGTGACATGGATAACCAATTGGACCACACAGATCCTGTACCATCAGTATACATACCTAAACTCAAAATGGCAATGCAAATTTGCATTTCTAGAACATTTTGAAAAGGGGTGTATCTTTAGATCTTCAGGCATTCATCATGAATATCAGTGGCATAGCCAGGCGAGTGGGTAACCACCCTCCCCCTCAATAATATTTGAGCAGTGTCGGTTATAGAGCTTGTTTTTTCGTGCCGGTTTGGGGGACACAACACCACTTTCAAGTTTCTGACTCGGTTGCAATTCTCAAAAGATGACAACTTTACATGTAAGTCCTTGTCGGTTTACTTTTAAATTTGAGTGCCTTATGACACTCAATTTTTTGAATCAAAATACAGAATATAATCATATTTTAATCATATGGAGCTACCCATGTTTTGATAGCAGTATAACTGAGAGCTATTGAGCAAGTTCTATACCCAGAACTACATCCATGAGACCGCCCGCAATATTTCACTACTCACATGATTTTAACTGACTGAGTGAATTTGCGCTCACACTACGTCAACAGCCCAGGTATTCTTGGTATTCAAAGTGGGTCACAGCATAGACGGTAGTCACAGTCGTAGGTCAGAAACTGGGGTCACAAAGACTGTCACACTGACGAGGGATCTTTTGCATCAATTCATAAATGCTGCTATTGCTGACGTCACTGCTGCATACAGGCTGCTCCATCCAGAGGGATGCCTATTTACGTGCATCACATTCTCAGAACGTTTTTAAGTGTTTCCTCTTTGGGTATAGCTTATTTCACCCTCAAAATGTTCAATTTGTTTCCTCTTTGGGTATAGCTTATTTTACCCTCAAAATTTTCAATTTCAATTTAACTTTCTGACACACATTCTCACTCCCCAAAGCCATAATTCATCAATATACAAACTGATGCAGGTCTTCTGTTACTACATGTACACTGTGAAGTGAAAATATGAGTCATTTTCCACCTACATCCTTATCAGTCCTATAAGACATCGATTTGACTATAATTAGTCAAAATTATGTCTTAATAGGAGTATAGGACCAATTAGGAGGAAAATGTTTTACAGTGAATAGAGTCAGAACTCCATCTCTTTACCAAATTATTATCATTTTTTTTCTCTGTAAAGACAAAAATATCCTCTTACCCCTTATAAAAAATAACCTGGTGTGTGTGGTATAAACATATTTTTTTCTGAAATAAAATAGAGCTTCCACTTTTTTCACTTCATTCTTATTGTTTTCTCCTTCGGTAGATTCAACATTATGAGCTTTCCAAATTTTGTCATGGACCAATTTCTATCCATAATTACCTTGATTTTTTCAAAAAATCGAGGTATTCTATCTCTGCCGTTTCTTTCTTCTTTCTATCAAACCCATCTAAAAAATGCTATTTTTTCTACAGTTTACATGCTACAATCACCAAACTTGGTCAGTAGGACCCCCTACCTGACTTACATATAGGGTCTTCAAAGTTAGGGGTCAAAGGTCACACAAAGGTCACTAGTGGTCAAAATATGATTTTCACTTAAAACGCATTTCCAATTTAGTGAAATGACCTAGGATTGTCAAAATTGGTCCACATATTCCTTTTGACCGTACGCATACAAAAGAATGGTTTTTTAAATTAAAAATCATTTGGGGTCACTAGGGGTCAAAATGTAAATTTTTACTCCTCGCACTGAAAATGCTATTTTTTCGGGAGGAAATGACCTATGATTGTCAGAATTGGTCAAAAGATTCCTTGTATCCATGTACATATAGGGTCTTCAGCGATTAAAAGTGACATGTCAGATGGGGTCACTAGGGGTCATTGACCTAAACAGGGGTAAAATGTAAGACATGCTCCGATTTTGACCGGTCATGTTTCATTTTGTAGGCATTGATAAGACAAGAAAAAAAGTCAATCATTTTTACGGGGTCAAAGGTCAACATAGGTCACTAGGGGTCAAAAGGTCAATTTTCACTCCTTGCACTCAAAATGCTATTTTTTCTACAGTGTACATGCTACAATCACACCAGATTTGGTCAGTAGGACCCCCTACCTGACCTACATATAGGGTCTTCACAATTTTGGGGTCAAAGGTCACACAGGGGTCATAAGGGTCAAAACGTGATTTTCACTTCAAACGCGTTTGCAATTTAGTGAAATGACCTAGGATCGTCAGAATTTGTCAACATATTCCTTTTGACCGTACTAATATATAATAGTTCGGTTTTAAAATCAAAAAATATTTGGGGTCACTAGGGGTCAAAATGTAAATTTTCAATCCTCGCACTAAAAATGCTATTTTTTCGAGAGGAAATGACCCATGATTATCAGAATTGGTCAAAAGATTTCTTGGATCTATGTACACATAGGGTCTTAAGCGATTAAAATTAACATGTCGTAAGGGGTCACTAGGGGTCATTGACCTATACATGTTTCCGATTTGCAAAACATGCTCCGAATTAGATCGGACCTGTTTTATCTTGTTTGGTTCAATCAGGCAAGAATAAAAGTCAATCATCATAACCAGGTCAATGGTCAAGAAGAGGTCACTATGGATCATTTTCTCATTAAAATCAAGGTGCCCTGGTCTCAGACCAGAACTAGATCTAGTTTAGTTTTCATATGTTCCATATGATCGATCAGCTTTGAGGTAAATCAATCGGCACATTTTTATATACAACATGATGGGTTATAATGTCCTTTACTTTAGAATAGATACAGTTAATGCTCTTTCGGAAAATTTCTCAGAAACGTTAAATTCAGTTCAAATCAGATTGAAAAGAAGGTATAACATAATACAATGTAGGCCTGCAGGACTGCAGTACATGAGAATTATGTCTTGGGTAATTGGACATTGCTCTGAGGGGGGAGAGGGGGGGGTAACTTTAATATTCTTGATATGGTCATGCCGCTGCATGGAGGTTTGAAATCCTGCCCCACTTTTAGGCGCGGTTTAATGGGGTTTTTTACAATTTTGGACCAATGCTTGGGTTTTTCACAATTTTGGACCCATGTTCATTTAGGTGTTTTGTGTGATGCCAAATAAAGTAGTTTCTCATCCTCGCGCGCATCCATTTTGGCTGCCACATCAAAAAAGTTGTTTGTTTGGTTTTGTTTTGTTGTTTTTTGTTTGTTTTTGTTTGTTGTTTGTGGGTTTTTTTGTGTGGTTTTTTATTTATTTTAAATATTCTCAAGATCACACTGATGTTGTATGGAGAATGTGTCAACTGTCAATATTTAAAAATAAACCGTGTTAAAATCAAAGAACAACACAACAGGCGAAATGTACCTATTTTAAGGTTATAAAGCTAGTCTTAGAAAAGTGCAGCCATTTTGAAGCCATTTTGGAGTTCTAAGAAAAAAAAACTGCCCTCACCCTCTTTTTTCAAAAAGTTAGGACGAGAAACTAGTTTTTAAAAGTTATTTTGCCTTACAAATGTATTTATAACCCCTCTCAGGTTATCATCTTTATCATTGCAACGTTCACGGCTTTTAGATAAAAACTGATGAGAGAGCCAGAGCCTTTTATGGATACATATCACATACATACACCTTTATACAACATTACGCAAATTATAGTAAGATACTATTAAATTTGATCTCACAGAGTCAAATAAATCACAAAATATCATGAGGCAGTTTGTGATATTCAGATTTGTGTATACTGTATTCCTTTTTTGATGAGGAGCACCAAATGGGGTGGGGTACGGGTATAGGGTGGTATAGGGGTATGAGGTGGGTTTAGGGGTAGGTGGGTTTAGGGGTAGGGTGGGTTTAGGGGTAGGTTGGGTTTAGGGGGTATGGGGTATGGGGTGGGTTTAGGGGTATGGGGTGGGTAGAGGTATGGGTTGGGGGAATTAACCTGACAACAGCACTGTATACAATGGATACTAATAACGATACAAAATTCACTGACATAAGAGACAAGATAATAGAAACAAAGACAATTCATTGACAGATTATAGATAGATCTTTATTGATTATCTCTTGCGAGGTCAAACAAAGATAGGTCAGGTAAACTTGAGTTTTGATATTTGTTCAGCGTGGAAGATAAAGAAATCACTCCCAGGGCGGTCACAATAGTTTTACATAATTTGATAAGACTCATGAGTGCTTTCCTCAATAACTGGATTGTTATTCTTGAAGTAAAAAAATATTCTTAATTTCAATTGAGTGGGGATTGGGCTGGTGAACATGTAAAATAAATTAGAGACATTATTGAACACATAGGCAGTGGCGGCACCAGCATAATGATTTGGAGGGGCAAAAGGTGGGCAAGAATTTTGTTAGGGGTTGTACAAAGAAAAGAAGATGCACGTTTTGGGCTAAATTTGTAAAATTTGATCTAAATCTATCTAATTTGGTATAAAAATGCGTGCAAAATTTAGCTGTTGTATTACTAAAATTGTCAAATTTGGTCAAGTTTATACCTAATTTGGTAAGAAAATGAGCGCAAAGCGCGCAAAAAAACTCCCATTTTATGCTAAAATTGTCAAATTTTGTCTAATTTTTAACTACATTGAAATTGGGGTGGGGGGGGGGCAAAGTAGGGAGAAGAAAAATATTTGGGGTGGGGCAGGAATGCCCTCCCCCCATAGCCTGGTTGGTTAAGGTTTTAATGTACAGTATGAACATGGACATATGCAATAGACCATTTCAAATCTAAAAGATCGAGCATTTGAAAATTGGTCAAATTGTGTTGGTTCTAAAATGTCATATGTACCCTACATTAAATATTAATGCAATGGGACCCAAATTAATTACCTTTGCTTTGGCCACAAGTTCAATAACTTTCTATTTAAGAATTTTCCTATTTCTATTGAAATGGTCTACAGGGAAGTAAGAACACAAGGAAGTAAACTACATGTATGTAAATTTTGTACAATAACCATGAAAAGGAACATCCTTGTAGATGTAATATTTTTGAAAATCTGTAAGTTTTTCCTCTCAGACACCAAGTTTCTTCGCCATTACAAACTACCCATCACCCCATTTCTCGTCCAACTTCTTTTGGAATTTTTCTCCCACTCCTCTTCATTTTCTCCAATTTCCTTTTGAACTTTCTTTCCTCACTTTTCCCCTTTCATCCCTTTTTCTCACACAAGTGACAAGTTTCTTCCCTGTTTTTTCAATTGTGTCATATTTTCTCCTTGGAAAGCAGGCATTTTTAAGTTTGCTTAAAGGGACACTAATAGATGTGTTTGAGGCTGCGCCCTCAATTATGATAAAAACTGAGATTGGTTTATTTTTACAATTGTATTACATACATGTACATGTATGAACTTACACCTATGGATAAAGAAAAATAAGCTCTCTTTGTACAACAAAAAGTTGATTCAAAAATGCTGATCTAGCCACGATCAGCGTTTTCGTCAGACAGTGTCCCCCTGCAGCACTGCTGATAATAACACAAACCATATTTACATAGACGGCGTTTTTAAAAAGGTTCAAAAAATAGCGATGGTATAATTGTTATAATCAAGTTTAGCTGTGTTTTTTGTGAGTAGAAACAACAATAATGGTAATTTTAATGTTCATCTTGAATTCTGAAGTAATTTTTTTTATTTAAATCTTCACACTACTTTGTGTCCCTTAACCATTGGTGGAAAAATAGATGATTGCATGCACAAGATTTTTATTCTTGTTAACAATGTATTGTAAATGTGTTTTTTCAAATAGAAATGTTATGACCCTTCACAATTGATTTTAAGTTTCCTGTTGGAGGTTTAAAAATAAGGACGATGTGGCTTTTAATTATTAATTATTAAAGCTTTAAAGGTGAAAATCCAAAATATTAAAAAATAAAATAATTAAATATTTTGTAATTCTCAATTTCGCCGAAAAATAAGATTACAATCGGACGCGGGCGGCAACAGGAAACTCAAAATCAATTGTGAAGGGCCGAAATGTAGATGAAAATACTTGCGGTACACAAATATTATTGAGACCAATATGAACTTTGTTTTGGTTAAAATATGTGGGATATCAATGTACACCCAACCAATTACATAATCAGCCCCAGATTCTTTAAAAGCTAAAATCATCAAATTCAGAGATCATATATGGCGTAAACCGATACCAAAACACATACCTAAATTTACTAACAAAGTTAGTCTATAGTAACTTTATTTATTAAGGACTGTGGCATAAACTATTAAAGGTATATTACAGTGGCGGATCCAGGATTAAAATTTACGGGGGGCTGAAACCCCAAAATCGTAAAAGGTCCCCAATTTTTTTGCCGTCAGCTCGTGAAATTCTGCTAAGGGGGGGGGGGGGGGGGGGGGGGGGGGGGGGGGGGGGGGGGGGGGGGGGGGTGGGGGGGGGGGGGGGGCGGGTAGCGATGTGGTTGTCCCAAAACCTTATTTGTCAAAGCCTTAATTCTTAGTCCCAGATGAATGGGATTAAAGGTAGATGTTCGATTTTCAACTTGAAGTTTTCTATTCTACATGAAAGGTCATCCTTAAAAAAGTCGTGTTCCATAGTTTGAGTTGCATAGCTCTAATGGTTCTTATTGTAGACGTACAAGATGCTGTGAACTGTACCCATTGAGTAGTACACAAACTATATCGTGGTTACCGGGGTGGTTACCACCATTCGCGGTAATTCGACGTTATTGCATCGATTTCTCCGTAATTATACCGATTTAGGCCGTCAAATTTCAGTATGATGATGAGAAAAATACGAGCTTTCATATGATATGAAAATCTCCGTATGTTTGAAATCATTCTGTGTTACGAAAATGTGATCGAGTCACCTACCTTAATTTCATGTGTCAGAGTTACCTTTTTACAACCAAGATCAAGTAGGTTATAATTATTTATTATAGTTATTGTAGTATGATGTGGATCTCTAACCACAAATCTGTCTATTTCAGGCGTTCAGTAGAATACACCTGTTTAGGCGTAGAATACACCTGTTTAATAGGTGTATACATTTCAATTGTAGAATATTTTTAATACAATTTAATGTAATTACTTACCTCATCATCACTCTCTTTTCTTCGAAAACGACCCAGGAGGATATTCATGTTGATGGTTGATTTATATTCCCCCTGATATTCCTAAACTCTAAAAGCCTATATAGGCAATCATAACATTAGTGTTTGACAAGCCACGTTTCGAATGGGAAACTTGCACTAAAGCAGGTATATTCGTCTCAGCATACAGCAGCACCAGTTTTTGAAGCGGCACTCAGCTTGTCAAATCTTTATTGATAAATTTGATTTCAAGATTTGTTTTCTAGATCACCGGGAGATAAAC